>BSBM01000217.1:11557500-11692500 GCA_027924585.1 Larix kaempferi | reverse complement strand
CAAAAAAATTGCAAAATGCTTTTATCCTCCTGCGTTCTGCATTTTCTCCTCCCGCCTTCACATCTCCCATACAACACAGCACTTCACAATTAACAGTCAAAGCATTGGAGGAAGCTCAAGACACTCCATGTTCACAATCAACAAGTTTGAAGAGGATTCTACAGTTGGCATTTGGAATTGAGGATTCCACATTCACAATTACCAAGCTTCAAGGGGATTCTATATTCACAAATTCAAGCTTCAAGAGGATTCCACATTCACAATTTTAAGCTTCAAGGTGATTCTATATTAACAATGTCAAGCAAGTTTGATGAATCTATATGAACACAATTGAAGAAGAATCTACATTCCCTATTGAGCAAGCTTGAAACTTCTATATTCAAAAATGAAGAATTTTCTATATTCACAAGTGAGGTAGAAACTTTACTTTCACATTTGAGCAAGATTGATGTTCATTTATATTCACAATTGAGGAAGTATCTATATTGACAATTGAGCAAGCTTGAAAAACATATATTCAAAGTTGAGAAATAATTTGGATATTTGAATAATTGAGCACACCTCTAGGAACTATTTTCTTAGTATTTCTCATTGTGGTCATGGGGAATCCACGCAATCGAAAAAGGAAATCGGCAAGGAAAGAGAAGCCTCAAGAAACCATGGAAGAAGTTAGAGAAAAGAAAAGATTGGACATGTGGAATCAAAGGCATTCCATGGAAACTCATCCAATTCCAACCGTAGATGATGCCGTAGTTGTTCCTACCCATCCACCTCAAGAAATACGAAGAAATTCACTAGAGATGCCCTCAATTTCAACAACATTTGATGAACAAGCACCCCATGGCACTAGTGAAGAATTAAGACGCAGGTGCTCATTGGGGGATGTTTCAATTCCCACATCAAATCAACCTCAGAATATGGTAGTGAATGACTTGTTGGGTAGTGGTTATACAAGCGACGAAGTTAGAGAGGCATTGAGTGGAGGATTGACAATGGAAGAAGCAAATGTTATGGAGGCCGTCTAAGAGAATGAAAGACAAGGGGCTCCTATGGAAATGCTGGAGCATCCTGGTGATGGTGTACATGCCCCAGTTCCAACACCCTTACCTCCATTGGCAACTACACGCCGAAGAACTCCAAGATGTATATAGTTTGATGAAACTCTCATTAGTTCACTTGAAGGTACGTTGTCTAAACGTTCTATTGCTTATCAAACTCGACAAATACTTGATAACTTTTTTTATTCTAAATGTGATGGGGACAAGTGCAAATTATTTTTATCATTGTTGAAATCTAGGCATATGACTGTTGTTAGAAGAACATTAGGGATAAAGATGGCCAAAAAGTTAGAACCAAGTTCTCATATCATTAAAAGTTTAGTAGATGCATTTAGTACAATTGGAAAGAAATCTTGCTCAAAGGATAGCAATGCGGCTTGTCGTGTGTTGTCACAATCAATTATTAACAAAAGCACTAGGGCACTTCATTTTCTTAAACCTACATCCAAAATTGTTAATTTGAATGTGAAGACACTTCGTAAGTATTGTGTTAGAAGAGAACAACTTGAAACCGGTCAAAAAAATGTTTGGGCCTTCATTGGCAGGTTGCCATGCTCTGATATGAAGCTCATTGATGTGGTAAAGGGATTAGTGCAAGCTTTTTGGCATGAAAACACTAGACCTTCTTCCAACCAAAAATATGTATTAAATTGAGAAGGGGTTCAAAGGATCGTGAGCCACACATTAAACATTTTCTTGATATGACACAATCAGAATTATATGAGAGATTTAGGAATGAACATAATGAACTTGACTTGGGCCAAAGATCCTTTGAAAAATGCAAACCATGGTATGTTAAAATAAACACAATTCGTAACACATGTTGTTGTTGATACCACATTGAGTATGGTTACTATTATGACACATATACATATATTTTTCGTGTATTGCATAACACTCTTATGCATGAATTCTCAGCTGCATTACCACCGATTGCATCTAGGGACTTTATTCATAGTATTTTGTGTAGTAGGCCAAACGATTGCACATTTTATCAAAAAACTTGCATAGATGAGACATGCCCAAGGTGTGGTGGATTCACATTATTAGACAAATGCATACATGTGACTGATGAGCATGAACTTTAGAGGTAGGAGGTGAACTTGTAGTCATTCAAATATGTCACATATGATATTGATGGAGGGAACGAAAGAAAAAAAATACAATTGGTCACTTCTCAGGTTGGTAATGAGTTATTGAATACCATTTTTTCTTCAGATTGCAATTTCATATGTAACAATCTATTGATATATGTATTTATTGTTGATTGACTAGGTATGGGTTTCTGACTTCATTGAGGAATTATTTGAAAAGACACAACATTATGTAAATCATTTGCATGTGGCTCGTTGGCAAGATGAGTAGTTTAGAATGTTGAGGGATACATTTCCTATTGGGACTATCCCGTCAGTGGTCGATTTTGCGGAAAACTACACTCTTCAACCGCAAAATGAGATTCAGAGTCAATACTATCACTCAGACCAGGTCATCATAATGGTCCATATCACCTATAGAAATGGGGCAGATAGTACTGAAGATAACAGGGTTATATTGAAGGAGTATCACTTCTACATAAGTGATGACAGGTGTCACGACTTGGCTTTTGTACAACACAACTTTCAAATGTTCTGCAATCACTTGAAGGATAACAGTATATAGATGGAACAACATTGGATTTGGTTTGACGGTTGTGCAGGGAAATTAAAAAATGCCTGTGTCTTCCAATGGTTGTGTATGCTCCACAAAAGGCACAAGGTGCCACATATTTGGAACTATTTTGAGACCCGACATGGAAAAGGTGAACACGATGGAGCAGGTGTATGCATAAAGACTGCATTACATAGGAAAGAAATGAAGTTCACAGATGGACCTATCATCCGAAATGCAAAAAGCATCGTTGAATGGTGTGCTTCAGTCATGGGGGAGGGAGCAAGAAGGCAGGAAGATCACTCAACCAGGAAAGCACATGTGGTTAGATATTTTTGGGAGGCGGTGGATGTAGATCATTCATAGTTATATGAGTGCAAGACCATCCAAGGAAATCGTGCATTTCATTTAGTTAGAACATCGGAAAATGCTATACTTGAAATGTGGACAAGGAAACTGTCATGTTTTTGTTCTCCATGTAGTAGTGGTGAATGGGACGAATGTGAATCCATGGATTGGGTTGACAGCTGGGACCATGTATCACTCCCCATTGGTCGATGGATAGCTATAGAATTATCCCAGTTGGAGGAGGACCAACCAAATATTTCACCAGACTATGACCACATATGAGATCTCGTACAACCAGGTTCGATTAATATTTTTATATTTTTGACAACTAGTTGTGTCTAATTAGTTGTGTATATTTTTTATATTTTTGGCAACTAGTTGTGTCTAATTAGTTGACTAAAACGTTGGAACTATATTTTCTCCAGGGCATATATGCGTAGTGGTTTCCCCGAGACGCAATGCATGGCGCACTGACTATTGGCTGGCATGTTTCTTAGAGGTGAACCAAACAGTAAATGTCCCATTGCGGGACTCTGAGGGAGTTGATTTTCCGATTGGGTCGATGGTTATAAAGGGAGAATATTTGAACCAGGTTTCCCACTCAGTAAATAGAAAAGGGTATACATATGAAGATTATAGACCAGGCGAGATTGTATACCATTATACAAACTTAGTTATTGGGACAAACCTCCAGCTGCAAACAATGCCAAGGAAGAACTCATCAAAGGCACGATACTTATTTCCTTATTCTGAGCACGAGAGGTTAAAGGAAACCATTGGTATTCGAGGTGATCCTGATGGTCTAGTCGAATGACCATACGTAGGTAATCTGGTATGTGGTTTGCTTGTTTTATTGTGTACTATGTTATAGGTATGTGGTGTACATGTATGCTATGATTTTGTTTCGTGGTCTCATTGAGTATTGACATTAATATTTTGAATATTGCAGCCATACATTGATAGCTTGATAGATTTATAAATTGCATAGACTTGGTACAACTTGATAAATTGCACAAGTTTCGTAATCATCATCATCATCATGATTATCATATTCATCACCACCACCACCACCACCACCACTACCACCACCATCATCATCATCATCATCAACATATTCTTAATCCTCACCACCACCATCATGATCATAATCCTCATCATTATCGTGGTAAACCATCATTATCGTCATCATCATCGTCATCATCATCATCATCATCATCATCATCATCATCATCTTCATCCTCATTCGCACCATCATCATGATCATCATCTTCATCATCACCACCACCACCACCATCATCATCCTCATCACCATATTCATCATCATCATTAAGTCTAACTCTAACCCTAATTCAATTTCCTTCTATAACTCTAACCCTAACCCTCACCCAAACCATAGCAGTAAACCATCTTCTTCATCATCACCATCACCATCAACACCACCATCACCATCATCATCAACATCTTCATCATCATCACCATCATCATCTTCATCACCATCACAATCATCATTTCCATGTCTAGGTTTCTCATCAACATCTCCATCAGCACATCTTCTTCGTCATCATCATCATCATCTTCATCGCCATCACCATCATCATCAACATCTTCATCATCATCACCATCTTCATCATCATCATTAACTCTAACTCTAACCCTAATTCAATTTCCTTCTATAACTCTAAATTCCTTCATCATCATCATGCTAGCTATACTTTCCCGATGGACGATTTTCCAAAGTTGACCCCCATGAGCAAAAATTGCACAGTCTCTTACTGAGCAAAACCCTAGTTTTCATAATGCACCTACAAGATGACACGTGGGCCATGGGACCGGTGGAGAGGATCACCCCTATCACTGTCCCGGCGTCTTGAACCCAATGGAGTAGATGGTTTGTCGATCGGAACCACGGTCTTCATTCTATGGCTCGTTCCATCCAGCATCCAAAAGGCCTTCAGGGACACCTATCGGGGGCATAGAACTCCAACCGTGCAGCAAAACTTGGTTTCGGGGAGTCCTGCAAGTGTGTCTAGGATGGTTCCAGCTGGGAACGCTAGCCACAAGTGCCTAGCGGACGATTTTGCAAAGTTGACCCCGTGTGCAAAAATTGCACACTCCCTCACTGAACAAAAGCCTAGTTTCCAAGATGGACCTACAAGATGATACGTGGACTAGGGTACCAGTGGAGAGGGGCACCCTTAACATTGTCCCGACATCTTGAATCCAATGGAGTCGACAGTTCATCGATCGGAGTGATGGTATTCATTCTATCGCTCGTTCCATCCGGCATCCAAAAGGCCTTCAGGGACACCTACCAAATGCCTGTCAGGGGCATAGAACTCCAACCGTGCAACAAAACCTAGTTCCTAGGAGTCCTATAAGTTTGTCTAGGATGGTTCCAGCTGGGAACTCTAGCCACAAGTTCTTAATGGACGATTTTGCAAAGTTGACCCCCATGGGAAAAAATTGCACAGCCCCTTACTAAGAAAAATCCTAGTTTGAAAAATCCACCTACAAGATGACATGTGGGCCATGGGACCAGTGGAGAAGGGAACCCCTAGTACTGTCCCGATGTCCTGAATCCAATGACATTGACGGTTTGTTGATCCGAGCCACAGCCTTCATTCTATGGCTCGTTCCATCCGGCATCCAAAAGGGCTTCACGGACACCTGTCGGATGCCTACCAAGGCCATAGAATCCCAACCGTGCAACAAAACTGGGCTCCGGGGAGACATGCAGGTGTGTTTAGGATGGTTCCAGCTGGGAAAGATAGCCATAAGTGCCCAATGGACGATTTTGCAAAGTTGACCCCCATGTGCAAAAATTGAACACTCCCTCACTAAGCAAAACCCTAGTTTCCAAGATGGACCTACAAGGTGACACCGAGGCCATTGGACCGGAAGGGAGGGGCACCACTAGCACTATCGTGACGTCCTGAATCCAACAGAATCAACAGTTTGTCGATCCAAGCCATGGTTTTCATTCTATGGCTCGTTCCGTCTGGCATCCAAAAGGCCTTAAGGGACACCTGCCAGATGCCTATCGGGGCCATAGAATCCCAACCGTGCAACAAAATTGGGTTCCGGGGAGACATGCAGGTGTGTTTAGGATAGTTCCAGTTGGGAACGTTAGCCACAAGTGCCCGGTGGATGATTTTGCAAAGTTGACCCCCGTGGGAAAAAATTGCACAGTCCCTTACTGAGTAAAACCTTAGTTTGCAGAATGCACCTACAATATAACATGTGGGCCATGGGACCGATAGAGAGGGGCACCCCTAGCACTGTTCCGACATCTTGAATCCAATAGAGTTGACGGTTTTTTGATCAGAGCCACGACCGTCATTCTATGGCTTGTTTTGTCTCTCATCCAAAAGGCCTTCAGGGACACTTGTTGGATACTTGCCGGGGGCATAGAACTCCAACCGTGTAACAAAACCGGGTTCCGGGGAGTCCTGCATGTGTGTCTAGGTAGGTTCTGAATGGGAATGCTAGCCGTAAGTTCCTGGTGGATGATTTTGCAAATTTGACCCCCATGTGGAAAAAATGCACACTCCCTTATTGAGCAAAACCCTAGTTTCCAGGATGGATGTACAAGATGACACCTAGGCCACAGGACCGGAGGAGAGGGGAACCCCTAGCACTATCTCGGCGTCCTGAATCGAACGGAGTCGATGGTTCATCGATCGGAGCAACGGTCATCATTCTATGGCTTGTTTCATCTTGCATCCAAAAGGGACGTCCTGCATGTGTGTCTTCTGGGTAGCTTCAGGCATTCTCAAGGATCTAAATTTATAATTTCCTTCTGGGTAGATTCAGGCATGGAATAATATTTGGCAGAACTTCCAAGCTCCCCAGACCATTTGGTCAGCCACAATATGTGCGACTCCTTTGACGAAAGATAAATTATGGTGTGGACGGTAGCATTTGATACACTAGCCAAATCTATGTTGTTAGAAGAACTTACATATCTCAACAAAGGAGCGTTTTGTTGGTGACTTGAAAATCCCTTCCAATTTTTAGCAATAAAACAAAGAAGTTCAACGTACATATTTTCAGGCAAGCTTGTCAACAAATCAGACAACCAAATACAGGGAGAAAACCATGCCAAAAAAATTCAAGCTATTATAAAACTCTTGTTTATCAAGATAAGGATGGATCATGTGTGCATTATGAGAATATAGATGAATGAAGTCGCTTTGATGAACTTGTCCTCTTGCTTTCTCCAGAATGCATTTAAAAGCAGGGAGTATTGTCTGAGCTTTTGTTGGTTTACATAAATGTTTATTCCCAAAGTTGATGTCACACAAAACCACTTCCTCAGCTCTCAATTGGGTCTGAATGGCATCTCTAACTTGTGTTAGCTGTGTATAATGAGGAATATGAAAGGGAAAGTACCTATAGACTGTTAGGAACCCATGTATTTACTTTGTTAGTATGTTGTTGTTGGACGCATATGCTTTGTAAGTCATCCCGTATTAATTGTTGATCAATAGTTTGTGTTATTGTTGTTGGCGCATATTCTTTGTAAGTCGCCCGTAGTATTGTTGATCCATAGTTTGTAGCGGCCCATGGTTTTGACCCATAGTATTGGCGCCGAGACTTAGTATATAAGTGTGTGTTGAGACCTATGAAGGCACCGTGAAGTTATTTGTATTGAGCTTGCTCATCGGAGGTTGCCCCCTCGAAGTGGCCTGTGATCAATATAAAAATGATTTTGAGTTCTGTCATTTCTTCTATTTCGCATATTCGTATTAATTAATTGTTGCAGGTGCATCACATCTGGTATCAGAGCACTTTCTTGGGCTCGCTGGGTGAAATTTCTGCCAATTTTTTTTTGCATCTATTGCAGGTTCAGATTTGGGAATAATCACTATCTGCTTAACTGTGGGAAGTACTTGGGCATAAGCCCTAAAACTCATTGTGAGGAGTACCACAGGAACCCCGAAGTAGCTGGCCCATTGAGAGGACCTACCAGTGAAAAGGGCAACAACCCCTACCTGATTGACTGGTTCCCACCCGTGAGGTAAACCAAGAGCTGTCGTTTGTGGCAAAGCGGTTATCAGTTTTACCTGAGCCATGGAGTGAGGGGTACTTCCCCAATACGCAAGCCGTCAGACAACATTGGTGGCCAAGTGAAACCCCTGAACTGTTAGGAAGCCGCACATACCTGGGGTCCATATCTACTTTCAGTTGAACTATTGTCGATCACTACTGTGTCGTTTCAGCTTCATTTTACAAGCCGTTCCAGATCCAACCATTTTCAATACATTCGGCGCTGTTCCAGATTCCTTCCGAGCCGTAGCCGCTCCAGTCTGAAAACAAAAAAAATCAGTTTTTTGTCCATATCTCCCTTGTTTTCACTCTGTTTCCCTTGAAATTTTCGGGGAACCCCTGTCATCCCATTCTGCATATTTCATTCGTGAGGACCCTATCCCCAATTCCCCTTCCCAAAGCCCGAAAGCTCACATTTGTCTATTTTTAGGGTTTGCCATAACTTCCTCAGATTTCACCCAATTGCCTTCAAATTTTACCATAGAGTTCCTTTTTGAACTCTGCTTCTTTGTCCCTCTCTGCCAAATTTTCTCATTCTATCACCCCGCTTCTGAAATCCCCCTTTTTTCCTTCTTGTCCTTTCGAGAGTGTCCAAAATCTAGTCAAACCCCAATTACCCATCATATTTTTTCCCAAGTCCAGATTTTCCCTTACTGAAGCAGTTTCTGTTTTTGTTTTCCTACCCAGTCAAAAAAAAAAAAAAACTCCTGGTTATGGTTGTCACCGGTGTAGGAGCAAAAACCATGGAAGAAGCACTTGCAGCCATCCAAGCCAAACTCCAGGATCTAGATGAAAAATTTCTCGGCCTCCATCTTGAACATTCAACTATGAACAACAAACGGCAGTCCGAGTCTTCATCAGACAATGGGTTCTCTTCTTCCAGCAATTTCTGTGGTTCGAAGCTTGATTTTCCGTGCTTCAATGGTTCTGATCCAACTGGATGGATATATCGTGCAGAACAGTACTTCAGTCTGCATAATACTTTTGATGTCAACAAAGTTCAAACCGGAGCCCTCACTAAACTTCACCAAATTGGCACTGTGAGAGAGTATCAAACCGAATTTGAGAACCTAGCCAACCACACCGAAGGATTGTCTGATGACTTTTACCGGAGTTGTTTTATCAGTGGTCTAAAGGATGCCATCCGCTCAGAGGTCAAAATGTTCTGTCCCACAACAATGATGGAAGCCCTAGGGTTGGCTAAGTTGGCAGAAGACAAGATTGCATCCCAACAACGCTCCAAGCCCACTTTTGTTCCCTTCCGAAATATGGGTTCTCAGCGACCACCTATACTGCAGGCTCCTCGACCGACTCCTATCAAACGTTTGTCTGAAACAGAGATGCAAGCACGCAGAGAAAAGGGGCTTTGCTATAATTGTGATGAGAAGTGCAGGTCAGGGGTTACTTCAAGAAGCTTCCTCTTATAATACTCATTGATTCTGGTAGCACTCATAATTTCATTGACCCTCGGATCGCCAAACAAGCTGATTGTTTTATCCATCCTTGCTCCAACTTTCAAGTCATGGTTGCCAATGGGGGCACCTTACCTTGCAAAGGGAAGTGTTGAAATGTGCGTATCTCTATGGGAGATTATACCTTGCGCTCTGACATGTTTGCCTTGCCCTTAGGCGGATGTGATGTGGTTTTGGGCGCTCAATGGCTACGCACACTTAACCCTATCTTATGGGATTTTGTTGAACTTTGGATGTAGTTTTCCCTCAATGGAAAAAAACACACATTGACAGGATTACAACCAGTTTCTCTCAGTATCATCAGTTCACATCGCATGGAAAAACTCGTCAAGAAGAATTCACATGGTGTCATCGCTCAGATCCATTCCATTCAGATGCAGCCATCAGCGGTCTCCACTACTCCTTTGGATCTACAACAAATTCTGGATCGATATACAAGTGTCTTTGTTGAACCAGTGGGATTGCCACCTTCTAGGCCAGAAGACCATCGTATTCATCTCCTTCCTGGCAGCGTTCCTCCCAACATCAGGCCCTATCTCTACCCATTTCACCAAAAAACAGAGATTGAAATGCTCGTTCGGGACTTATTGAAGCAAGGTATTATTCGCCCAAGCACTAGTTCCTTTTCTTCTCCAGTTATTCTTGTCCGCAAAAAATATGGGTCATGGCGCCTCTGCATTGACTTCCGAGTACTTAATCACCTCACCATCAAGGATAAGTTTCCAATTCCTGTTGTTGATGAGCTTCTTGATGACCTTCATGGGGCTCACTTTTTCTCTAAGTTGGATCGTCGTTCTGGGTATCATCAAATTCGGGTTCATGAGGATGATATCCCTAAAACAGCTTTCCGCACACATGATGGCCATTATGAGTTTTTGGTCATGCCCTTTGGCCTCACTAATGCTCCTTCCACATTCTAGGCCTTAATGAATAAAATATTTCGACCCTACTTGCGGAAATTCATTCTGGTATTCTTTGATGATATCCTTGTCTACAGTAAAACATGGGATGAACATCTCCAACATATGGATCTTGTCATGCAACTTTTCTCTAACCATCATCTCCATGCCAAGCAGTCTAAATGTGTTTTTGGATAGAAGGAAGTTGAGTATCTCGGGCACATTATCTCAGCACAAGGGGTTCGCGTGGATCCTGCCAAAATCGATGTCATGAACAATTGGCTGCATCCTCAGACACTCAAGAGCCTTCGTGGTTTTTTGGGGTTGACTGGCTACTACCGCAAGTTTGTCAAGGATTATGGGAAGATTGCAGCTCCATTAACTGCTCTATTGAAAAAGGATGCTTTTACATGGACACCTGTTGCTCAGTGTGCATTTGACAAACTAAAACAAGCTATGTGTACTACACCTATGCTAGCTATGCCTGATTTTTCCAAGCCCTTCACTATTGAGAGTGATGCTTGCGGCACTAGACTTGGTGCTGTTCTCCTTCAAGATGAACAGCCCATTGCGTTCAGTACAGAAGTGGTGCCCATACCTATTAGGGAATCATTTCTACTTCAAGACTGATCACTAGAGTCTAAAATATTTCTTGGACCAGCGTGTCTCCTCCCCGGCACAACAGAAATGGGTTAGCAAACTCATGGGTTATGACTATGAGATCACTTACAAGAGGGGTAAAGACAATATTGTGGCAGATGCTCTTTCTCGCACATTTGATGCCCAAGGTTCTCTTTCAGCTATTTCTATGCCTGTTCCAAATTGGTTGCAATCTGTTCAACAGGGTTATGTCAATGACTCTTCCTTATCTCAAATCATCTAACGCTTGACCAACAACCCTTCTGTTGTACCACATTATTCTTGGGATGGCGCTTCTCTGCGATACAAGGGTCGTATGGTGCTTCCCTGGAGCATAGATCTTCAACAGGCTGTCTTCTATGAACTCCATGCTTCTCCATCGGCAGAGCACTCTGGGTTCTTCAAAACGTATGAACGAGCACGGCGTAACTTCTTTTGGCAGGGCATGAAAAGGACAATTCAACAGATGGTGGCCGAATGTGATACCTGCTTGCGCAATAAGGGTGAAACAACACTCCTTCCAAGATTGCTTGAACCCTTGCCCATACTTACACGGATTTGGACAGATATTTCTATGGATTTCATTGAAGGGCTCCCTAAATCTGGCGGGAAGATAGTGATTCTCATTGTGGTTGATCGCCTCTCCAAATATAGTCATTTTTGTGCTCTCAACCATCCCTATATAGCCTTTTCCGTCGCTCAAATTTTCCTGGACCAGATCTTTTGTCTTCATGGCATCCCTTCTTCCATTGTCTCGGATCGTGATGTGACTTTCACCAGTCATTTTTGGACAGAACTATTTCGCCACACTAGCACCAAACTGAATATGAGTTCAGGGTATCACCCACAAACAGATGGTCAGACTGAAATTATCAATAAATGCTTGGAAACTTATCTTCATTGCTTCACCTTGGAACAACAACATCAGTGGGCAAAGTGGCTTCCTCTCGCTGAATGGTGGTACAATAACTCTTACCACACCGCCTCTAAAATGACCCCATATGAAGCATTCTATGGTCAGGAACCTCCAGCTCTTCTTCCATACACCCCCACCAGTTCACCAGTTCAGGAAGTTGACACGGTCCTTCGAAACCGCGATCAGATTCTTCGCATTTTGCGGGACAATCTTCACATGGCACAAAATCGCATGAAGCAACAAGCTGATCAGCACCGTTCTGAGCGCACTTTTCAAGTCGGCGATATGGTTTTTCTTCGTCTCCAACCGTACAAACAATCCTCCTTGAAACTCAAAGGGAATCATAAGCTCGCTCCAAAGTTCTATGGGCCATATCGGATTCTTCAGAAGATTGGGTCCGTTGCTTATAAATTGGAACTTCCTCTTTCTTCCCGCATTCATCCAGTCTTTCATGTCTCTTGTCTGAATAAAGTTCTTGGCACCAACATCAGTGGACAAATGATTTTACCTGAACTGGATAATGAAGGATCCATCCTTTTGGAGCCAGTGGCCATCCTCAATCGGCGCACGCATTATCTTCGCTCTCGCTCTATCACAGAGGTCTTAATTCAGTGGCACGGCATGTAACCAGAGGATGCTACATGGGAACCACTCCTTCAGATTCAACAACAATTTCCACATCTAAAGCTTTGAGGACAAAGCTTTTTTTAAGGGGGAGGGGATGTTAGGAACCCATGTCTTTACTTTATTAGTATGTTGTTGTTGGACGCATATGCTTTGTAAGTCATCCCATAGTAATTGTTGATCAATAGTTTGTGTTATTGTTGTTGGCACATATGCTTTGTAAGTCGCCCGTAGTATTGTTGATCCATAGTTTGTAGCAGCCCATGGTTTTGACCCATAGTATTGGCGCCTAGACTTAGTATATAAGTGTGTGTTGAGACCTATGAAGGCACCATGAAGTTATTTGTATTGAGCTTGCTCATCGGCGGTTGCCCCCTCGAAGTGGCCTGTGATCAATATAAAAGTGATTCTAAGTTCTGTCATTTCTGCTATTTCGCATATTCGTATTAATTAATTGTTGCAGGTGCATCACATAGACCCAAGTTTTCGATGATAGAGGTGAATTACCACTTATCAGAGTACAAAATGCTGAAGAAAAGGCTAATGGAACACAACGAAGGATTCCCTAGTTCCACTTGTTATTGAAAATGATACTTTCTCTTGAGGAAACTAGTAAAAAATATGCTTGTATTATAAAGATCCTGTTACAATTTTCGTTGGAAGAAAAGCATATATACCTACAGCCGCCATATTTCCTTCTATAAGCCGCTTGCCCATCGAAAAAGCTAATGTAATAGCCCATTTCCCAACATATTTCCTCTGCTCAACCCTACACTCGTTCTCCACATGAAACCGCTGCCTCCACATGTAATAACTACATTGTTTTTTTGAAAATTGATCTTCTTCTGCTAACAAATGCAAAATGAAGAATTCATTGTCATTGCTACGAGAAGTTCTAAGGTCAGTTTCTCATAAAACAGATATTGTATAAATCCTGTTAAGATCGATATGTGTCAGCTCACCAACTGAGAGCTTCTTTATCTTAGAGATAAACAAAAGAGCTTTAGGATGAATACTAGAGAGCCGTTGCTTTACCGCTTCAACCTTCTCAGGATGTGGGGGTATAAAATGAGCCATAGAATGATGACCATGGCTCGGATCGACGAACCGTCGACTCTGTAAAATTTAGGTCATCTGGATAGTGCTATGGGTGCCCCTCTCCACCGGTCCCATGGCCCACATGTCATCTTGTAGGTGCATTCTGCAAACTAGGGTTTTGCTCAGTGAGGGACTGTGCAATTTTTGCACACAGGGGTCAACTTTGTAAAATTGTCTGCTGGGCAGTTACGGCTAGCGTTCCCATCCAGAACCATCCAAGACACACTTGCAGGACTCCCCGGAACCAGGTTTTGCTGCATGGTTGGAGTTCTATGCCCCCAGCAAGCATCTGGCAGGTGTCCCTGAAGGCCTTTTGGATGCCAGACAGAATGAGCCATAGAATGAAGACTGTCACTCCGATCGATGAACCATCGACTCCGTTGGATTCAGGACATCAGGACAGTGCTAGAGGTTCCCCTCCCCACCGGTCCCCTGGCCCAACTGTCATCTTGTAGGTGCATTATGAAAACTAGTGTTTTGCTCAGTAAGGGACTGTGCAATTTTTTCCCATGGGGGTCAACTTTGCAAAATCATCCACCAAGCACTTGTGGCTAGCGTTCACAGCTGGAACCATCCTAAACACACCTGCATGTCTCCCAGGAACTCAGTTTTGTTGCACAGTTTGGATTCTATGGTCCCGGTAGACATACGACAGGTGTCCCTTAAGGCCTTTTGGATGCCGAATAGAACGAGCCATAGAATGAAGACCGTGGCTCGGATCGACAAACCGTCAACACTGTTGGACTTAAGACATTGGGATAGTGCTAAGGGCACCCCTCCCCTCTAGTCCAATGGCCCCGGTGTCACCTTGTAGGTCCATATTTTAAAATAGGGTTTTGCTCACTCAGGGAGTGTGCTTTTTTTTCCCACGGGGTCAACTTTGCAAAATCATCCACCGGGCACTTGTGGCTAGCGTTCCCAGCTGGAACTATCCTAGACACACCTGCATGTCTCCCCAGAACCCGGTTTTGTTGCACGGTTGGGATTTTATGGTCGCGGTAGGCATCTAGCAGGTGTCCCTGAAGGCCTTTTGGGTGCCAGACGGAATGAGCCATAGAATGAAGACCGTGGCTCAGATCGACAAACCGTCAACGTTGTTGGATTCAGCATGTCGGGACAGTGCTAGGGGTTCCCCTCTCCGCTATTCCCATGGCCCATGTGTCATCTGGTAGGTGCATTGTGCAAACTAGGGTTTTGATCAGGAAGGGACTATGCAATTTTTTCCCATGGGGATCAACTTTGCAAAATCGCCCACCGGGCACTTGTCACTAGCGTTCCCAGCTGGAACTATCCTAGGCACACTTGCAGGACTCCCCAGAATGAGGTTTTGCAGCATGGTTGGAGTTCTATGTTCCCGACAGGCATTTGGTAGGTGTCCCTGAAGGCCTTTTGGATGCCAGACAGAACGAGCCATAGAATGAAGACCGTCGCTCCGATTGATGAACCGTTGACTCCGTTGGATTCAGGACGCGGGGACGGTTCTAGGGGTGCCCCTCTCCACCGGTCCCCTAGCCCACCTGTCATATTGTAGATCCATCTTGGAAACTAGGGTTTTGCTCAGTGAGGGAGAGTGCAATTTTTGCACATGGGGGTCAACTTTGGAAAATCGTCCATCGGGCACTTGTGGCTAGCGTTTCCCTTCTTATGGGAAAAATGGGATGGTGATGGTGACAACATGGGTAGGAAGAGAACGATGAGGATGATGATGATGATTAGGTTGAGGATGATGAGGATGAGGATGAGGATGAGGGTGATGATGATGATTACGAAACTTGTGCAATTTTCAAAACAAACATAGGACCATGAAGATGTTGATGTTGATGATGATGATGATGATGATGATGAATATGATGATGATGGTGGTGGTGGTGATGAAGATGATGATGCTGGCGATGGTGATGATGATGATGAGGGTGAGGATGATGAGGATGAGGATGAGGATGATGATCATGATGATGGTGAGGATGTGGATGAGGGTGAGGATGATGAGGATGACGATCATGATGGTGGTGATGATGGTGATGAAGATGTTGATGATGACGGTGATGAGAATTATGATCGTGATGATGAATATGTTGACGATGATGATGATGATGAAGATAATGGTTTACCATGATGATGATGAGGATGAGGATGAGGATAAGGGTGAGGATGATGAGGATGATGATTATGATGATGGTCCTGGTGGTGATGAAGATGATGATGATGATGGTGGTGGTGGTGATGAAGATGATGATCATGATGAAGATGATGATGATGAGGGTGAGGATGATGAGGATGAGGATGAGGATGAGGGTGATGATGATGATTACGAAACTTGTGCAATTTATCAAAACAAACATAGCACAATGAAGATGTTGATGTTGATGATGATGATGATGATGAATATGATGATGATGGTGGTGGTGGTGATGAAGATAATGATCATGATGAAGATGATGATGATGGCGATGGTGATGATGATGATGAGGGTAAGGAGGATGAGGATGGGGATGAGGATGAGTGTGATGAGGATGATTATCATTATGATGTGATGATGTGGATGAGGGTGAGGATGATGAGGATGATGATCATGATGGTGGTGGTGATGATGATGAAGATGTTGATGATGAGGGTGATGAGCATGATGATCGTGATGATGAATATGTTGACAATGATGATGATGATGAAGATAATGGTTTACCATGATGATGATGATGATGATGAGGATGAGGGTGAGGATGATGAGGATGATAATGATGATGATGATGGTGGTGGTGGTGTTCATGTTGAAGATGATGATGATGATGATGATGATGATGATAATGATGATGGTGGTGGTGATGAAGATGATGATCATGATGAAGATGATGATGATGGCGATGATGAAGATGATGAGGGTGAGGATGATGAGGATTAGGGTGAGGGTGATGATGATGATTACAAAACTTGTGCAATTTATCAAAACAAACATAGGACCATGAACATCTTATTTTCGTTCATCAATACAACATTATCAAGGAATATCATTAAACTAGTTAGGTATTTCATTTTCCCTGGATTCTAGATGATTACTTTTGTATTATGACAGGTGGAAAATGGACATATGAAAGAGGTAAAGCACAAACTAGTGTCTTACATACTAGGGTTTATTAAGGATAGGGTTTATATCTTCAACGATTTTATGAGAGTGAATTCATGACCAACTATTGGTTAGCATATTTTAACAAACTAGGGTATATTTGTTACATATATTTGACCATATGTACATAAAGGCCCAATGAATTTTATTACACTTTAGTTATGCATTCCTTGCCATTCAATCGAACTGCATAGATGATCATGTACGTATAGTTTGATGAAATACAGTAGCATTATGAAATGTGTAGCATCTATTGGACTTCCTCTTACTATCTGAAAATGTCATAGGATTACATTGATGGTATTTGTAGCATGTTACTATTATGACAAAGGTTTTTTCCTTGCAACATATTTTCCTTGCAACCATAATCATGACCAATGGGTATGAACCCTTGGAGTTGACAAAAAACACAATTTTAAATTAGATATCAAATTAGCATGCATGTGCTAAGTTCATTGAACTGTTGAAAGATATTATTAGTTTTTTCCATTAAGATAATGTTTTCATAACACAATGGTGAGATGTTACTTGGTCAATGCAATAAATGTAAGGGAATAAATATTGCTTGAAATGTAATTTTATAAATTTAAATAGCATAATTTATCAATTTGTGGAAGAGATGAATCATCACAAGCACAAGTCGAAACTCAAGAGAAAATATGGAATATATTGATACTCGAATGTTTGTAATACAAAATATGGGAAAGTAGACGGCCCTCAAATGGCCTGTCAATGTACATGTATCCCTAAGTACAACAATGTGTACATGTATGTCAAAATACATCTATCCAAGACTATGCAACATCAAAAATCATCAAAATACATCTATCCAAGACTATGCAACATCAAAAATCAATCTTTATCTTGTTTTTCCTTGAATTTCCTCTATCGACCATCTCCCTGGGATCGCTCGATATCTTAGAAGTCTACAAAAAAAATCATTATTTTTATCAAATAACTGCACTAATACCCTACCATCAACAAACTTAAAAAATTTACTTATGGCCAAATTATTTATGACAAACACTCACCAAGTCCTCATGGGGTATAGATGTGAGCGGTGTGCTCATGGAAGGCATCTCTATAGTTGTGCTATGCAAATAAAAGATCATATCTCAATTAATTCAACAATTCAACATTGATCAACATATTTGGGTAAATTGTGTTGATGTATATGTAACTTCAGAATGTATTTCATCAGTGTATTATATATATATATTTATTGTACCCTTATAAGAGATGTGTTATTCCTCTATAAGGAAGTGTCGTCATGTGGATTGACAAGTGTCGCAAGTGTGTGTACTTGCCGATGGGTTATTAGACCACCTTATGGGGTCGGCCCTATTTAATATATAATATAATGTGGATGTACTCAAGTAGACAAGTCGGCCCCAGTAGGTCACTGGGCAAAAAGGTGAGTATAAATAGAGATAGGAGATCTCTATTTTACTCACTCGGAAAAGTATCTATCTCTCTCTCTGAAAAGTGGCGCACTAGTGAGGAGGAGGAGGATCATCTGCTAGGAGACTATCTCTGTATTATTTGGTTGTATTTTGGTTGAGCCATTGCTCTCTCTATCTCTGAGGAAGTTGTGGGGTTTTTAACCTTAGGGTTTTCCCCACGGAAACTCTGTGTCTCTTGTCTCTATGCTTTTGATTCTTGTGATGCTTGTGATGCTTGTCATATTATGATTGTCATGCATTGATATACTGTAGATGTTATTCTCTCAGCAAAGATCCTATAGTATTGTGATTTAATACTGAAAATTAACATGGTATCAGAGCTTAACTGAGAAGAAGACATTTTGCAGTGACGGAAGCTTGTATTCCTTGTTTATTGGGTTTCTCTCCACAGATTTTTGAAATTCAGTATAGTAGATTGGATCTACTCATCAAGGCGCATCTTTCTGTCCAATCAGATTTCAGTTCCGAGCATTTTCAGTTTTGGCCCTAAAAATTAGGGTTTCCACAAAAATAAGAATTTCTGGAAACTGAAGATACAGCTGGAAGCTCCTTGCAAAAATCGAAGGTTTGAGCTTTGGATCGAGATTTTTGGTTGGGTAGATCTCCGGGAAACTCAAACCCTAATTCAGGGCTCTCCCTAGTGAACCCGGGAGGACAAAAAGACAATTCTAAAGGGCAAGACTTTGCTGATCTCAAAATCTGAATGTACTAGGCTGATCAGCTCTCCAAGGCGCATCTTTCTATCCTTTCAGAATTTTGAAATTCACATTTTGAATTTTTAGGGTTTCTCTGACAAACCCTAATCCGGGACCAGATCCAGTTTTCAGCACTTCAAGTGGTAAGTACTAAATCTTTTCTATTTCCATTTGAAGTACTCTTAAAGATGTCTCTTCACACCAAGCTTGAGGATAAGCTTGAAGGGGCTGATAACTTCCGAGCCTGGAAGTATAGGATTGGGCTAATCCTAGAAGAGAATGAGTTGGACTCATATGTGAAAGAAGACATCCCTATCCCAGAGGATGAAGAGGCCAAGGTATTGCACAAGAAGAACTTGGTCAAGGCAAAGAGGATCATTGCTGATTCTATCAAAGATCATCTCATTCCCCATGTGTCTTCTCTCAAGACACCCAAAGAGATGTTTGAATCTTTGACCAAGCTATTTGAAGGAAAGAACATAAATCGGAAGATGACCCTGCGGAACCAATTGAAAGCAGTGAAGTTTCAGAATGGAGAAACCATTCAATCTTACTTTTCAAGGGTCTCTTAGATCAAGGAACAATTAGAAGCAGTAGATGAAATGGTGGAGAATGGTGAGGTGGTGATGACTACACTAAATGGCCTACCTAGGTCATGGGATTCCTTTATTCAAGGAATTTGTGCAAGGAAGAAGTTGATCTCTTTCAGTAGGCTTCGGGAAGAATGTTCTCAACAAGAAGCTAGACTTATAGCTCGTGAGGAAAAGATGGGAGGTGAAGATCAAGCTCTTGCAGCTCACACCAAAAGAAGTAAATCCAAGAAGGAATCATCTCATAATAGAAGATTCTCTCACCATCATCATTATCATAAAGATAAGAAAGATCTCAGATGCTTCACTTGCAATGAGAAGGGACATTTTGCTTCAGATTGTCCCAAGAAGAAGAAAGACAACAACAACAACTTCAGGAAGAAGAAGAAGGGCAGCAAAAGAATATTTCATGCTCATGCTGCCGAAGATGATGAACCCCCAAAGAAGAAGGCTAAGGCAGAAAGTAGTAGTGATGATGACTCATCAAGTGAAGAAGAGTATGTTTTAATCTCTGCACTCACTGGTACCATCTCCCATGGTTGTAATGATTGGTTGATTGATAGTGGGGCTTCCAAACACATGACTGGGTTCAAGGAATATTTTATGAACCTTTCTGAACATGAATCACCCCATAAGGTGAAACTTGGGTATGATTATCAATATCCAATCAAAGGAAGTGGTGAAGCTTCTTACAACCTAGATTCTGGAAAATCTCTGAAGATGAAGGAAGTCCTCTATGTACCTGGACTCAAGAAGAACTTACTCTCCATCTCTGCTTTAGATGCAAAAGGTATGAGGGTTGCATTTGTTGATGGCCAAGTACTAATGTGGCCAAAGGGAAAGACCATGGATGATGCAGTAGTGATTGGAGAGCAAGAGGGAGGCTTGTATAAACTAAAGGGTCAACCTGAACATGCCATGATACATGAATCCATGGAGCCAAGTGAACTTTGGCATAGGAGACTTGCTCACATGCACTATAGAGCACTTCTAATTGCAAGCAAGGCTGTAGAAGGTCTTCCTGAAATCAAGACCAAACATGAAGGTGTTTGCAAAGGATGTGCAAAAGGTAAGAACATTAAGAAGGCTTTCCCAAGCAGTGAAAGCAAGGCAAAAGACATCCTGGAAATCATCCACTCAGATGTATGTGGCCCCATGTCATCCAGTTCCCTAAGTGGGTATGTTTACTATGTATCATTTATTGATGACTTCTCCAGGAAGACTTGGGTATACTTCTTGAAGGGCAAAGATGAGGTGCTTGATAAATTCAAGGAATTCAAAACCTTGATGGAGAATCAAACTGACAAGAAAATCAAGACATTCAGATCTGACAATGGTGGAGAATTCACCTCAAATGACTTCAAGAAGCTTTGCAGTGATTCAGGGATTAAGAGGGAGTTGACTGCTCCTTATAATACTCAACAGAATGGAGTTGCAG
The DNA here is from genome assembly GCA_027924585.1 of Larix kaempferi. Lineage (NCBI taxonomy): Eukaryota > Viridiplantae > Streptophyta > Pinopsida > Pinales > Pinaceae > Larix > Larix kaempferi. The sequence goes on along the minus strand of BSBM01000217.1, from coordinate 11,671,443 downwards.
AAAGGAAGAATAGAACTATCATGGAAGCAGCAAGGGCAATGTTGCATGACCAGGATCTTCCTATGCATCTATGGGCAGAAGCAGCTAGAACAGCTGTATATGTGCAGAACAGAACACCCCACAAGATATTGGACAACAAGACACCAGAAGAAGTCTTTTCTGGTAAGAAACCTGAAGTCAGTCATCTCAGAATATTTGGTTGTCCAGTATACACTCATGTCCCAAAGGAGAAGAGGACTAAACTAGATCCTTCAGGAAAGAAGGGTATCTTTGTGGGTTCTAGTGAAAGCTCGAAGGCTTACAGAATATATTTTCCAGGGTTCAAGAAGATTGATGTCAGCAAGGATGTAACATTTGATGAGAATTCAGCATTCATCAAATCAAGAAAGGCACCTACCAAAGTTTATGAAGAACCTAAGGAAACAAGATTTCAGGACACTACCATGACTGAAGCAGTTCCAGAAACTGCTCGTGAGTTTGAAGATCCACAAGAACCTGTAGATCCACCCCGTGAGGATAACTCTCACAAGAGGAAACCTGCATGGGCTAGAGAGCTCATTCATGATGCAGAAAGATTTGGCATTCCAGAAGAAGAACACAGAGCAAAGAAGAGAACCAGATCACACACCAGTTATGTTGCTTTACTCCGTGACATCATGAACAAAGAGCCTTCCAGTTATGAAGAGGCAGCAGAAAAGAAAGAATGGAAGGATGATATGGTTGAGGAATACCAATCAATTATGAAGAATGATGTTTGGGATGTTGTCCCAAGACCTAAAGGGAAGTCTGTTGTAACTTCCAAGTGGATCTACAAAATCAAGCATGCTGCAGATGGCAGTGTGGAAAAATATAAAGCAAGATTCGTAGCTCGTGGTTTCTCTCAGAAGGAAGGAATAGACTATGAAGAAACCTTTGCACCTGTAGCCAGATATACTTCCATCAGAACAATACTTTCCCTGGCTGCAGCAATGAAATGGAAGATACACCAGATGGATGTCAAGACTGCTTTCCTGAACGGTGTAGTAGAAGAGGAAGTATATGTGGAACAGCCACTCGGCTTTGAAATACATGACAGGGAATCTTATGTATGCAGATTGAAGAAAGCCTTGTATGGCTTGAAGCAAGCTCCCAGAACCTGGTATGGTAGGATGGATAGTTTCCTATCTAGTTTGGGCTTTACCAAGAGTAAAGCGGATTCCAACCTTTACTACAAGGTTGAGGAAGGGAATCCTGTGATTCTACTACTATATGTGGATGACCTATTTGTGACAGGAGATGACAGAATGATTGCAGATACCAAGAGGAAGCTTGCAGCTGAATTCGATATGAAAGATTTGGGAATGATGCACTATTTCCTAGGTATGGAGGTGTGGCAGAATGCAGGTGGGATCTTCCTTGGTCAAGGGAAGTACACAATAGATATCCTGAAGAGATTTGGGATGATGGATTGCAAGGCCATGGCCACACCTATGGCATCGAATCTGAAGCTTCTTTGTGATGCTTCATCTGAGCCAGTTGATGTTTCTATGTATCGTCAGATGATTGGGTCCTTGATGTACCTGACGAACATGAGACCAGATATTTGCTTTGCTGTGAACACATTGAGCCAGTTCCTGACGGATCCGAGGAGTGTTCACCTGGTTGCTGTAAAGCATGTTCTGAGGTACCTGAAGGGTACAGTGGATTATGGGCTCAGATATGAGGCGAATCAAAAGTTTAACCTACTGGGTTATGTTGATTCAGATTGGGCTGGCAGTGCTGCAGATAGGAAGAGCACATCTGGGTGTTGCTTCAGTATGGGATCAGGTGTGATCTCTTGGTTTAGTAGGAAGCAGTCCTGTGTAGCACTGAGTACAGCTGAGGCAGAGTATGTTGCAGCCTGTTCAGCTAGTTGTGAGGCAGTATGGCTATGGAATCTACTGTATGAGTTATTTGATCTCCCGTTGGAGGCTACTGGTATCTTCTGTGATAACCAGAGTTGTGTGAAGCTGTCCGAGAACCCAGTGTTTCATGACAGGTCGAAACACATAGAGATCAAATATCACTACATCAGGGATATGGTGCAGAGAGGAGCTGTGAAGCTCCTGTATGTTGCGACGGACGAGCAGATTGCAGATGTGTTGACGAAGCCACTAGCCAGAGTGAAGTTCGAGTACTTCAGAGAGAGGCTTGACGTTCTTTAGATCGAGGACACTTCGAGGAAGAAGTGATGGACACATTTGCTGAAGCCATTCCAAGCATGTTGGAAAGAGGATCCTTCACATGGCTGTGGATGTAAGCGTTGGATGATGAGCATCAGGATGATGTTCTGGTTTCTGCTGGATATGATCAGGTGGATCATTTTTGTATGTATGTACGCATCATGTTGGATGCTGGATATGATCAGTTGGATCATTTTTGTATGTATGTACGCATCATGTTGGATGCTGGATATGATCAGTTGGATCATTTTTGTATGTATGTACGCATCATGTTGGATGCTGGATATGATCAGTTGGATCATTTTTGTATGTATGTATGCATCATGTAGATGCTGGATATGATTAGTTGGATCATGTGTATGTATTTTGTATATGCATCATGTTGGATGCTTGGACCATGTATCTGTATATGTATCAGGTGGGTACATTGTATGATCAGGTGGATCATGTATGGTGATATGTATCATGTATTTGTATTTGTATCAGGTGGATACATTGATGATCAGGAGGATCATGTATGATATGTATCAGGTAGATACTTGGTATGCATCAGGTAGATGCATTGATGATCAGGAGGATCATGTATGATGATATGTATCAGGTAGATACTTGGTATGCATCAGGTAGATGCATTGATGATCAGGATGATCATAGATGACGAGCTTCAGGATGTTGCTCCAGATGACATGCAGCAGGATGTTGCAGTGATGATGATCAGGATGATCATGGATACATTAGGATGATGTATGGTGAGTATCAGTTTGATACTCTATGGCCATGGATCAGGTTGTGCAGATAAGCATGTAATTTGTGCCCTGGGAGATTTGCAGATGGTCTTTCAAGGTTTTGCCTATGGCATGTAATTTGTGCCCTGGGACATCTGGAAAATGCTCTTTCGAGGTTTTGCTTGGGAGGACATATAATTTGTGCCCTGGGAGATCTGCAGATAGTCTTTCAAGGTTTTGCCTATGGCATGTAATTTGTGCCCTGGGATATCTGGCAGATGCTCTTTCGAGGTTTTGTCCTATGGCATGTAATTTGTACCCTGGGAGATCCGATAGGTTGAGCTGTGTGCTCGTAATCAGTCCTGGGATGCTCTTGCGAGGTTTTTCCATGACCACATGTAATTTGTGCCCTGGGAGATCCGATAGGTTGATCTGTGTGCTCGTAATCAGGCCTGGGATGCTCTTGCGAGGTTTTGTGGTGACCACATGTAATTTGTGCCCTGGGAGATCCGATAGGTTGAGCCGTGTGCTCATAATCAGTCCTGGGATTCTCTTTCGAGGTTTTGTGGTGAGGTCACATATAATTTGTGCCCTGGGAGATTTGCAGATGGTATTTCGAGGTTTTGCCTATGGCATGTAATCTGTGCCCTGGGACATCTGGCAAATGCTCTTTCGAGGTTTTGTGACGCACGTAAAAGTCCTGAGGATTCCACAGTATGGCCAGTGATGACGAAGACCTCCAGGTGGTGGGCCTACATCCAGTATGAAAAAGGACTGGCTCTGTAGAACTTCCTATGACGAGTAGAGACAGAGATTGGATGAGATAGCAGCAGCAGTGACGATGATGATGACGATGCATCGATGACGATGATCCAGAGAAGAAGACTTGTTTAGCAGATCTGTGTCGAGAAATACCTTCCTAGTTAAGAGGGAGTGTTGATGTATATGTAACTTCGGAATCTATTTCATCAGTGTATTATATATATATATTTATTGTACCCTTATAAGAGATGTGTTATTCCTCTATAAGGAAGTGTCGTCATGTGGATTGACAAGTGTCGCAAGTGTGTGTACTTGCCGATGGGTTATTAGACCACCTTATGGGGTCGGCCCTATTTAATATATAATATAATGTGGATGTACTCAAGTAGACAAGTCGGCCCCAGTAGGTCACTGGGAAAAAATGTGAGTATAAATAGAGATAGGAGATCTCTATTTTACTCACTCGGAAAAGTATCTATCTCTCTCTCTGAAAAGTGGCGCACTAGTGAGGAGGAGGAGGATCATCTGCTAGGAGACTATCTCTGTATTATTTGGTTGTATTTTGGTTGAGCCATTGCTCTCTCTATCTCTGAGGAAGTTGTGGGGTTTTTCACCTTAGGGTTTTCCCCATGGAAACTCTGTGTCTCTTGTCTCTATGCTTTTGATTCTTGTGATGCTTGTGATGCTTGTCATATTATGATTGTCATGCATTGATATACTGTAGATGTTATTCTCTCAGCAAAGATCCTATAGTATTGTGATTTAATACTGAAAATTAACAAATTGAATAAAAAAACTTGGTCATTAATGAATATCTCACTATAAGAGGAGACCCGGTCAGAACCATGGATTGAGCAGAGGGGCTGGGCACTTCTGCCACTAATGGCTACAATCACCAAATGGAGAAATAGTTAGACATGTATGAATAAACAATATAGTAACATGGTTAAATACTATGCATTGTGATTGTCCAAATAGTTACCTCCATATGACTCGTGGCTATTGTAGATGCGGCACTGACTGCAGCATCAATGACCTTTTTTAGGTCAGGGGTAGATGGATCTCTCGTGTGTCTACTATAGAGGACATCCACATTCTTTCCAGGAGTGGAGCCTCTCTTGTACACTTGTCCCTTTTGCATGTTGGGACTATGGGGAGATCGAACTGCTGACAATCTCGAATGTATATCTGCTAGTGGCTACAATCACCAATACTGACATAGTTAGAAATGCATTGGTCAATGGAATAGCATGTATTAAAAAACTGAAAAATGATGAAATACATACCGATGTACTATATACGTCAATCAATTCTAATAAACGGTCTGCCATCCATTCTGTCTGCGGGAGAACGCTATCGATTGTATTCCCATCGGGGGGGAGCTCACTAGATGAAATTATTTCCATATGATGGGGATCTACAACCTACAATTTAGAAAATTGTAAATATTATATCATGTAGCATTGATTAAGTAACACGTGATAAAAAAATAACATGTGTTGAAATAATGTCATGTTGAAATAGTTACCTTAGCATGAGATGTTGTCGTTGAAGGTATGACAACATCTTGTAACTCAGAAGGTTCTACTGCATGAGCCTCTTGGCCCTCATGCCCTTCTTGTGGAAACTACAAGTTTAAAAATCATTAAAAATATTAGCAATCTATATATGTGTATAGTAAGGAAAAATAATTTACAAATGACACTAAATTGTTAACTGGATCTACTCATGTATTAAAATAATGTCATGTTGAAATAGTTACCTCATTGTGAGTTGTTGTCACTGAAAGTATGGAAACATCATCATCATCATCATCATGCGGTGCTAGTGCATGAGCCTCTGGACTATGCTCTGGATCATTAGTGTAAAGGTCTTCAACCCCATGCCCTTCTTGTAGTAACTACAAGTTTTAAAACCATTAAAAATATTAGCAATCTATATATATGTGTATAGTAAGGAAATATAATTTAAAAATGACACTAAATTGTTAACCACTTACTTACCTGTGTGAAATACCCAGTAAAGGTATCATCTGTTCGGACAGGACCAAAGCAAGGATGGATGCATACTGTGCATGGGTGGGGTTGATGGTTCTGCGCATGCTGTGTAGGTATAGTGTCACTACTAGATGCTCCTCGGCCACTGGAAGGTGGTGGCTCTACCCCAACAGGAGGTGGTGGATCTACCCCATCGACATGTGCTAGCTCTACTCCACCCATAGATCATGGCTCTGATGGGCCTACCTGGTGCGTTCCATGAATATATGTGGTATGGAGAACAACTGCATGTGCCAACAGTAGGAAGGAATCTTGTGGCTCTGGCACCAACTGATGTGCAGGCGGCACAACTAGCCTGGGTAGCCTCCTACAAGGTGGAGCTATGGGGCAATTGGGATCTATGTGCCTCGCTTTGGGACGTTGCTAAGGCATCCCCATCCCAACACCCTGGTACTCCAAGATATCAAAATAGTTAACATGCTTCCCCAGCACAAACTCTATGTACATCTTTCTTAGAAAATACAAAGGCATTTCCCCATTGTTGTGTGGTGGTGCATCAAACACCATGTACCATCGGTCCATCCAGTTATCTATGAATGGTTGATATGTACACCACTCGATTGAAATGTGCCTTTTGTTTGTATTAGGGACTTCACCATCTTGTGGATCTCTAAACAGGGAAAATATTTGTTCTTTTGAGATTTTCAACTTCTTGACTTCTCTATAGCTAATTCCATCTACATATTGTTGCCTCTTTCTTTCTCTGAATGTGGCAATATCTTGCAAAGCACCATTAGACCTACTAAAGGTCTCTATCATTGCATCCAAATTGGATGCAAGCATAAAATGTCTGTCATCAACAATAGTAATTGAGGCTCGAATTTCTCTGAGCATTTGAATTTCTCTTTGGATGTCAGATTGGGCATCCATGGTCGTCATTGCAAACAAAAAATAAAAATAAAAATCATTAGAAACGTATACATGTGCTATAATCACATCTCTCAAAAATGAAAAATGTACAAACTTTGTGCAAGAACGAATACATTACAAACATAAATATCATCTCAGGCATACATTACAAACATAAATATCATTTCATATGACCATTGCAGGCATACATTATGGGTCATTGAGGGCATAAGGGTGGAGACCAGGCGGGGATAAAGACCATGATGATGTGGCAAAGATATGTATTTTTATTGGTCAAACTGAGGCAGCCTAATGATGGACAGAATGAAGACATGCTGGTAGAATGATGAAGAGATGACTAATGATATGGGCATAATGTTGTGATGTGCATATGGACAATGGAAAGTGTATGAATGGAGATATGGAAGCAGATTGATATGACATGAATAATGATAACATAATGAAGATGTGATCTAACTGGTGATATTTGCTAATGGACAGAATCAATTTATATTGAATAATGAGTGCTTGATGAGAATGATGAAGTGCTTTGGAAACAAACAAGGGCTTTTGGTTGATGATGTATATAATCTGTAGACTTAAGAAGAGTCTGAAATATCATTTGTACATCTATGGTTGTTGGGGTGTTGGTGCATCCCAATGAGTTGCAACTGACAGAATTATCTTGTGAATAGGATTGTCATTGATGACAACATTAATGACAAAGGTGTAAATGGCATGACGACAAGCAAACAAGGTGACTTGACAAGGACTTGGAAAAGACAAGACAAAAGACAAGGTGATGGGAATTGGCACACCTAATGAGCCAAATGACCCATACTGTGGTCATTTGGAGTTGGTCCTAATACCCTAGACAAGGATGACTTGGAGATACCAAGTTACATGAGCAACGAAGCATCAAGTGAACAAAGAAGCTTGAAGTTGACACTTGGCAAGGATATTGCGGGCATCCCTTATGGCATCTGCGGGCATCCAGAAATGAAGCTGATGGACATGCGGGCATGTAGACAAGGTGACATGCGGGCATCTTGAAGATGCATATGCGGGCATGTTTGTGGAAGCTGTGGGCATCCTGGAGGCATGGCAAAGACCCCCATGCAAGCAATTGAAGAAGGTCTAGCTGCAGGCATGTTCAAAGGCATAAATATGGCCCTTGTGGGCATGAGTTACAAGCTAGTGTGGGCATGCTGGAAGCAAAAGAAAATGGTGATGATGTGGGTATGAATACCATGTTTAGGTGGTAAAAAGAAAGTCTAAATAAATATATACATGTATATATTTATAATTTATGAGGTCTTTATGGAGCAACAATAGAAATTAGAGTTTAACCTTTATCTTTGGATTAATTGGGGATACAATATGGTAATGTGATGCTGGTGTACAAACTAAGATGCTGATGATATGTATGGACATAATTAATTCATGATTATTGGGGCTACATACGATGAACAAAATGTTGATCTAGGGCAACATGAAATAGGGACATAATGCTTGCTTGGGTTATGACAATTAATGATAATCAGAATGATGTTATAGATAGATATGTTGGGTGACAATGATGATTGATGTGATCAGTGAGCCATTGTGTCTAACATGGTGGATGTAAAATTCATTAAAATTTTAAGTTTTGGCATTTACAAATATTTTTAGGTGACAATGATGATTGATGTGATCAGTGAGCTATTGTGTCTAACAAGGTGGATGTAAAATTCATTAAAATTTTAAAATTTTAAGTTTTGGCATTTCATTTACAAATATTTTTAGATTAGGGCAACATAACAATTTATAAACTTAATGACAAGAGGATGAAACAATTTAGATGCATACCTTTCCAATTGTCCTTGCAAGATGAATTTGGGATTGTTGAGCCTCCAAATCTCCTCGGTTGAGCTTCTCCAATGCGTTTTGGGAAGGAGAAATCGCTCGAGCGTTTGTGTTTAGGTAACACAGTGGGTAAGACAGTGTCGTGGTCTACGACACTATTTTTTTTTGTTATATTAACCATAATGCTCGAGCATTATGGTGATCACCATAATGCTTGAGTGTTTTTTAATCCTATCCTACATGTTAAATGACATGGCAGGTTCGGAGCTTACCATTCCTAGTTTTACATAACACACGAGCGTTGTGCATTTACACAATTCTCGTGCGCTTTGCATTTACCCAATTGCATCTAAAGGGTCCCTCAACTTTGTGCGAGGGCCCGTGAACACATAAAAATCAGATTTGAAAACATAATTAAGGATGGACAAGAGATCTGTGCACTCTCCTATTTGGAATTCATCAATGAACTCATCAGAATCAGTGACATGTGTAGCTACATAATGGAAAATGTACCCATGTATCTTCTTCTCAAGATGATTGAACACATTCCTAACTTTACAATGGATCTTATGAAACAAAAAAATATAATGCGTTTCTTCTACATAGCACTTGGTATGGTAAAACTTGAGCCTGACATGTCATTAGACATGTAGGATAGGTAAACATAATGCATATACTTTATATAATTACAAAACGCGTACGTGTTATGTAGTTATATAATGCATACGCGTTTTGTAAATCTAAAATCAATTTAAATAGACAGTCCCGATCACCCGCGACACATTTCAAGCATTAGAAACGCAAATTTGAGCTTGGACAACCACGGATTTTGTGCCCTAGAGTATTGGAGGAACCGGATTTCATTGGAGGGGAGGCAAATTGACTGGTGAATTTTCATCGAATCAGGTAATTCATTCACCCATACCATTTTTTTGTCAATTCTAAACCTAAATTACCATTTTTTTATAGTTTAAAACAACCTAATTTTGTAATATTTATCAAATTGGAAATAACCCAATCTCTAATAAAATTCACATCTCCCTTAACCAAGACGAGTGAATAATTACAATGAATCCCTTTTCAAGAACTAGAAAATTCCTAATGCAACCAAAAATCGAAAAAAATAGAACTCTTCCCTTTCTACAATGTATCTATCCACATGAAACCCAAATTTCCAACCCTCAAAGGCCATTTCCCCATGATACTAATTGAATAAGTTTCCTCAGAAATGGCCATAACAAGATGAAATGCATGCACAAGCGTGAATAGAAAAAATGCATAAAAAATTAGTAACTTGGTTTCTCAAAATTTCATCACAATCATTTGTCCATGAAAATAATCAAAATTTCATCACAATTGTATGTAGCTATACATTGCCTCTTAGTTAAGCACCCTTAACTAAATTCCAAAACACATTAACAAAGTGCCTCTCGGGCCTGCTCTATCCACACCCTCGATCAATCTACTTAATGCTTAGGGACCGTGTGAAGCACCTACAACAATTAATTAATAAGAATATGCGAAATAGCAGAAATGATAGAACTCATAATCACTTTTATATTGATCATAGGCCACTTCGAGGGGGAAACCTCCTATGAGCAAGCTCAATACAAATAACTTCACGGTACCTTCATAGGTCTCAACACACACTTATATACTAATTATAGGCACCAATACTATGGGTCAAAACCATGGGCCACTACAAACTATGGATCAACAATACTATGGGCGACTTACAAAGCATATGCGCCAACAACAATAACACAAACTATTGATCAACAAATACTACGGGATGACTTACAAAGCATATGCGTCCAACAACAATATACTAACAAGGTAAATACATGGGTTCCTAACAGACCGTCGATTCAACTCAAAGGATTCATATAGAAAATCACTATGTTTCTTCTTTAATTTTCTAAGTTTGCCATACAATTTAGAGATCGATTTTGTAGAGAGAAATTGTCTCTGTTTTGATACAAGGAATTGATCATTCCGAGCCCTCTTCCACTTGAATCTCTATCTTCAACTTCTGCGAGCTAACCCTAGCTCTATTGAGCTACCAAAAAGCTAGTTAATTAAAGGTCATCAGCTAAACTAAATACAACTCGAATTCTGCTTCTTTGATCCTATAAAGAAGGAACAAAATCCATTATTAACCCAACTAACTGGTGACTCACTTGACAAATCACTAACTAGATGCTACAATTCTGGAAATGCTCAACTAACCCTATTGTTTATATTGGGAAAAGGATCTAGTATCCATATCCTCTTTATTCAACCTATCAACAAAATAAAGAAAATTAGAAACATGAGAGACCCTAGGTCTCCTTAAGTTCACTTGACCTAGAAAAGTCATAAATGACTTTACTCAAACAGTCTATTCCCCTGCATCACTAGGTTTATCAACCATTTTTTAAAATAGTAAAAACAATGGGTAATATATTTCTACATGTCGAGTCTCTAAGATCATCTACAATCAATTGTATTCTAGTCGACAATTTCCCCATTTTCCCATGACACTTTTGGTTGGTTTCCATGTTTATAGAAGAATGGAAATGGTGAACACCCATGAACTACCTAGAGTGTGTCATCAGAGTGTTCCCATCCATGATCGAGTCAATGATATTTATAGGATTGGTGGTAGCCCTGTATCACCCCTTTTCTTGCCTCACATATCCTAATAGTCCCTCACCCCAGTCGTTTACATATCAAACAATCCTAATCTACACTCAGAAAGACATGCGACCCTGACCTAGTAACTACTCCAAGAAACCTATCCTAAAACCCTTCTAACATTCTTACCTATCTTGACACTTCTTCCCTTGGATGTTGTCCTAACCCTACATCTATCCTAAACTTCCGTCCCTCTTAAAGACTGTGTTTAAGATACAGGTCTGAGTTTTAGCACCTGACATGCCCCCAAGCATGTTACCTTAACCATCTTTCTAAGCCTAACAAGTCATATCCTATTCTTACTTATTCATTAACTGAATGTAGTCACAGTCCTAGGACTGTGACATTTAAATTTAGTTGTTCTATCTCAAATTAATCTTCATCCTCCTAATCAACCATCTGGACATATCAATCACATATCATAATACTTGGATCATTAATAAATATATGTGATAATTCTGAGATAACACTTTCATATTCCACTTGTGATATCTTATTAAGTTGACATTGTTGTTATTGTGATTCTAGTCACAATCTCTAGTTGATTATTCAACATCTTAATCATTGACAGTCATCTCAAGTATATGTAATCATATTAGCAAGACAAACTCATACATATCGACTTAATTCCATGCCACTTTGTCCTCCCCTCCAACCACAAGGCATGTTAAATTTTGAGCATTAATTCATTATACTCTAGGATCTTTGCTGAGAGAATAGCATCTACAGTATATCAATGCATGACAATCATAATATGACAAGCATCACAAGCATCACAAGAATCAAAAGCATAGAGACAAGAGACACAGAGTTTCCGTGGGGAAAACCCTAAGGTGAAAAACCCCACAACTTCCTCGGAGATAGAGAGAGCAATGGCTCAACCAAAATACAACCAAATAACACTGAGATAGTCTCCTAGCAGATGATCCTCCTCCTCCTCACTAGTGCGCCACTTTCCAGAGAGAGAGTGAGTTACTTTTTCGAGTGAGTAAAATAGAGATCTCCTATCTCTATTTATACTCACCTTTTTGCCCAGTGACCTACTGGGGCCGACTTGTCTACTTAGATACATCCACATTATATTATATATTAATTAGGGCCGACCCCACATGGTGGTCTAATAACCCATCGGCAAGTACACACACTTGTGACACTTGTCAATCCACATGACGACACTTCCTTATAGAGGAATAACACATCTCTTATAAGGGTACAATGAATATATATAAAATACACAGATGAAATACATTCCGAAGTTACATATACATCAACACTTCCTCTTAACTAGGAAGGTATTTCTCGACACAGATCTGCTAGACAAGTCTTCTTCTCTGAATCATCGTCATCGATGCATCGTCATTATCATCGTCACTGCTGCTGCTATCTCAATCAATCTCTGACTCTACTCGTCATAGGAAGTTCTACAGAGCCAATCCTTTTTCATACTGGATGTAGGCCAACCACTTGCAGGTCTTCAACATCACTGGCCATACTGTGGAATCCTCAGGACTTATTACGTGCGTCACAAAACCTTGAAAGAGCATCCCAGGATGTTATGGGTACACAACTCCAACCTGTAGGATCTCCCAGGGCGCTATTACATGTGACCCCACCACAAAACCTCGAAAGAGCATCCCAGGATGTTATGGGTACACAACTCCGACCTGTAGGATCTCCCAGGGTGCTATTATATGTGGTCATGGCAAAACCTCGCAAGAGCATCCCAGGACTGATTACGGGCACATAGCCCAACCTATCGGATCTCCCAGGGCGCTATTACATGCCATAGGACAAAACCTCGCAAGAGCATCTGCCAGATATCCCAGGGCACTATTACATGCCATAGGCAAAACCTCAAAAGACTATCTATAGATCTCCCAAGGCACTGAATTACAAGTCCTCCCAGAGCAAAACCTCGAAAGAGCATTTGCCAGATGTCCCAGGGCACCGATATTACATGCCATAGACAAAACCTCGAAAGACCATCTGCAAATATCCCAGGGCACCGGATTACATGCTCATCTACACAACCTGATCCACGGCCATAGAGTATCAACCTGATACTCACCATACATCATCCTGATGTATCCATGATCATCCTGATCATCATCACTACAACGTCCTGCTGCATGTCATCTAGAGCAACATCCTGAAGCTCGTCATCCATGATCATCCTGATCATCACTGCAACATCTTGCTACATGTCATCTAGAGCAACATCCTGAAGCTCATCATCCATGATCATCCTGATCATGACTGCAACATCCTGCTACATGTCATCTAGAGCAACATCCTGAAGCTCGTCATCCATGATCATTCTGATCATCAATGCATCTACATGATGCATACCAAGTATCTACCTGATACATATCATCATACATGATCCTCCTGATCATACAATGTATCCACCTAATACAAATACAAATACATGATACATATCACCATACATGATCCACCTGATCATACAATGTATCCACCTGATACATATACAGATACATGATCCAAGCATCCAACATGATGCATATACAAAATACATACACATGATCCAACTGATCATATCCAGCATCAACATGATGCATACATACATACATAAAAATGATCTATCTGATCATATCCAACATCCAACATGATGCGTACATATATACAAAAATGATCTATCTGATCATATCCAACATCCAACATGATGTGTACATACATACATAAAATGATCCAACTGATCATATCCAAGCAGAAACCAGAACATCATCCTGATGCTCATCATCCAGCGCTTACATCCACAGCCATGTGAAGGACCCCCCCTTCCAACATGCTTGGAATGGCTTCAGCAAATGTGTCCATCACTTCTTCCTCGAAGTATCCTCGATCTGAAGCACGCCAAGCCTCTCTCTGAAGTACTCGAACTTCACCCTGGCTAGTGGCTTTGTCATCACATCTGCAATCTGCTCGTCCATCGCAACATATAGGAGATTCACAGCTCCTCTCTGCACCATATCTCTGATATAGTGATATTTGATCTCTATGTGTTTCGACCTGTCATGAAACACTGGGTTCTCGGATAGCTTCACACAACTCTGGTTATCACAGAAGATACCAGTAGCATCCAACGGGAGATCAAATAACTCAGATAGTAGCTTCCGCAGCCATACTGCCTCACAACTGGCTGAACAGGCTGCAACATACTCCGCCTCAGCTTTACTCAGTGCTACGTAGGACTGCTTCCTGCTAAACCAAGAGATCACACCTGATCCCATATTGAAGCAGCACCCAGATGTGCTCTTCCTATTTGCAGCACTGCCAGCCCAATCTGAATCAACATAACCCTATAGGTTAAACTTTTGATTTGATTCATACTTGAGCCCATAATCCACTGTACCCTTCAGGTACCTCAGAACATGCTATACAACAACTAGGTGAACACTCCTCGGATCCGTCAGGAACTAGCTCAATGTGTTCACAGCAAAGCAAATGTCTGGTCTTTTGTTCGTCAGGTACATCAAGGACGCAATCATCTGATGATACATAGAGACATCAATGAGCTCAGATGAATCATCACATAGAAGCTTCAGATTCGATGCCATAGGTGTGGCCATGGCCTTGCAATCCATCATTCCAAATCGCTTCAGGATATCTACTGTGTACTTCCCTTGACCAAGGAAGATCCCACCTGCATTCTGCCACACCTCCATACCTAGGAAATAGTGCATTATTCCCAAATCTTTCATATCGAATTCAGCTGCAAGCTTCCTTTTAGTATCTGCAATCAGTATGTCATCTCCTGTCACAAATAGGTCATCCACATACAATAGTAGAATCACAGGATTCCCTTCCTCAACCTTGTAGTAAAGGTTGGAATCCACTTTACTCTTGGTAAAGCCCAAAATAGATAGGAAACTGTCCATCCTACCATACCAGGTTCTAGGAGCTTGCTTCAAGCCATATAAGGCTTTCTTCAATCTGCATACATATGATTCCCTGTCATGTATTTCAAAACCGAGTGGCTGTTCCACATATACTTCCTCTTCTACTACACCATTCAGGAAAGCAGTCTTGACATCCATCTGGTGTATTTTCCATTTCATTGCTGCAGCCAGGGCAAGCACTGTTCTGATGGAAGTGTACCTGGCTACAGGTGCAAAGGTTTCTTCATAATCTATTCCTTCTTTTTGAGAGAAACCACGAGCTACGAATCTTGCTTTGTATTTTTCTACACTGCCATCTGCAGCATGCTTGATTTTGTAAATCCACTTGGAAGTCACAACAGACTTCTCTTTAGGTCTTGGGACAACATCCCAAACATCATTCTTCATTATTGATTGGTATTCCTCAACCATAGCATCCTTCCATTCTTTCTTTTCTGCTGCCTCTTCATAACTGGAAGGCTCTTTGTTCATAATGTCATAGAGTAAAGCAACATAACTGGTGTGTGATCTGGTTCTCTTCTTTGCTCTGTGTTCTTCTTCTGGAATGCCAAATCTTTCTGCATCATGAATGAGCTCT
The DNA here is from genome assembly GCA_027924585.1 of Larix kaempferi. Lineage (NCBI taxonomy): Eukaryota > Viridiplantae > Streptophyta > Pinopsida > Pinales > Pinaceae > Larix > Larix kaempferi. The sequence goes on along the minus strand of BSBM01000217.1, from coordinate 11,655,831 downwards.
CTAGCCCATACAGGTTTTCTCTTGTGAGAGTTATCCTCACGGGGTGGATCTACAGGTTCTTGTGGATCTTCAAACTCACGAATAGTTTCTAGAACTGCTTCAGTCATGGTAGTGTCCTGAAATCTTGTTTCCTTAGGTTCTTCATAAAATTCGGTAGGTGCCTTTCTTGATTTGATGAATGCTGAGTTTTCATCAAATGTTACATCCCTACTAACATCAATTTTCTTGAACCCTGGAAAGTATATTCTGTAAGCCTTTGAGCTTTCACTATAACCCACAAAGATGCCCTTCTTTCCTGAAAGATCTAGTTTAGTCCTCTTCTCTTTTGGGACATGAGTATATACTGGACAACCAAATATTCTGAGATGGCTGACTTCAGGTTTCTTACCAGAAAAGACCTCTTCTAGTGTCTTGTTGTCCAATATCTTGTGGGGTGTTCTGTTCTGCACATATACAGCTGTTCTAGCTGCTTCTTCCCATAGATGCATAGGAAGATCCTGGTCATGCAACATTGCCCTTGCTGCTACCATGATAGTTCTGTTTTTCCTTTCTGCAACTCCATTCTGTTGAGGATTATAAGGAGCAATCCACTCCCTCTTAATCCCTGAATCATTGCAAAGCTTCTTGAAGTCACTTGAGGTGAATTCTCCACCATTGTCAGATCTGAATGTTTTGATTTTCTTGTCAGTTTGATTCTCCATCAAGGTTTTGAATTCCTTGAATTTATCAAGCACCTCATATTTTCCCTTCAAGAAGTACACCCAAGTCTTCCTGGAGAAGTCATCAATAAATGATACATAGTAAACATACCCACTCAGGGAACTAGATGACATAGGGCCACATACATCTGAGTGGATGATTTCCAGAATGTCTTTTGCCTTGCTTTCACTGCTTGGGAAAGCCTTCTTAATGTTCTTACCTTTTGCACATCCTTTGCAAACACCTTCATGTTTGGTCTTGATTTCAGGAAGACCCTCTACTGCCTTGCTTGCAATTGGAAGTGCCCTATAGTGCATATGAGCAAGTCTTCTATGCCAAAGTTCACTTGGCTCCATGGATTCATGCACCATGGCATGTTCAGGTTGTCCTTTCAATTTATACAGTCCTCCCTCTTGCTCTCCAATCACTATTACATCATCTATTGTCTTTCCCTTTGGCCACATTAGGACTTGGCCATCTACAAATGCAACCCTCATACCTTTTGCATCCAATGCAGAGATGGAGAGTAAGTTCTTCTTGAGCCCAGGTACATAGAGGACTTCCTTCATCTTCAGAGATTTTCCAGAATCTAGGTTGTAGGAGGCTTCACCACTTCCTTTGATTGGGTATTGATAATCATCCCCAAGTTTCACCTTATGGGGTGATTCATGTTCAGATAGATTCACAAAATATTCTTTGAATCCAGTCATGTGTTTGGATGCCCCACTATCAATTAACCAATCATTACAACCATGGGAGATTGTACCTGTGAGAGCAGAGATCAGAACATACTCTTCTTCACTTGATGAGACATCATCACTATCACTTTCTGCCCTAGCCTTCTTCTTTGGGGGTTCATCATCTTCGGCAGCATGAGCATGAAATCTTCTTTTGCTGCCCTTCTTCTTCTTACTGAAGTTGTTGTTATTATCCCTTTTGTTCTTGGGACAATCTGAAGCATAGTGACCCTTCTTATTGCATGTAAAGCATCTTAGGTCCTTCTTACTCCTTTGATGAGATCTTTTGTGGTGAGAGTGATCCTTCTTGGTTTTTCTTCTTTTGGTGTGAGCTGCAAGAGCTTGATCTTCTCCTCCCATCTTTTCCTCACGAGCTATAAGCCTAGCTTCTTCTTGAGAGCATTCTTCCCTCGGTCTGTTGAAGGAGATCAACTTCTTCCTTGCACAAATTCCTTGAATAAAAGAATCCCATGACCTGGGTAGGCCATTTAGAGTGGTCATCACCACTTCACCATTCTCCACCATTTCATCCACTGCTTCTAGTTGTTCCTTGATCTGGGAGACCCTTGAAAAATAAGATTGAATGGTTTATCCATTCTAAAACTTTACTGCTTTCAATTGGTTCCGCAGGGTCATCTTCCGATTTATGTTCTTTCCTTCAAATAGCTTGGTCAAGGATTCAAACATCTCCTTGTGTGTCTTGAGAGAAGACACATGGGGTATGAGATGGTCTTTGATAGAATCAGCAATGATTCTCTTTGCCTTGACCAAGTTCTTCTTGTGCAATGCCTTGGCCTCTTCATCCTTTGGGATAGGGATGTCTTCTTTCACATATGAGTCCAACTCATTCTCTTCTAGGATTAGCCCAATCCTATACTTCCAGGCTCGGAAGTTATCATCCCCTTCAAGCTTATCCTCAAGCTTGGTGTGAAGAGACATCTTTAAGAGTACTTCAAATGGAAATAGAAAAGGTTTAGGACTTACCACTTGAAGTGCTGAAAACTAGATCTGGTCCCAGATTAGGGTTTGTCAGAGAAACCCTAAAAATTCAAAATGTGAATTTTGAAATTCTGAAAGGATAGAAAGATGCACCTTGGAGAGCTGATCAGCCTAGTACATTCAGAATTTGAGATCAGCAAGGTCTTGCCCTTCAAAATTGCCTTTTTGTCCTCCCAAGTTCACTGGGAGAGCCCTGAATTAGGGTTTGAGTTTCCTGGAGATCTATCCAGCCAAAAATCTCGAACCAAAGCTCTAACCTTCGATTTTTGCAAGGAACTTCCAGCTATGCCTTCAGTTTCCAGAAATTCCTATTTTTGTGGAAACCCTAATTTTTAGGGCCAAATCTGAAAATGCTCGGAACCGAATTCTGATTGGACAGATATATGCGCCTTGATGAGTAGATCCAATCTACTATACTGAATTTCAAAATCTGTGGAGAGAAACCCAATAAACAAGGAATAAAAGCTTCCGTCACTGCAAAATGTCTTCTTCTCAGTTAAGCTCTAATACCATGTTAAATTTTGAGCATTAATTCATTATACTCTAGGATCTTTGCTGAGAGAATAACATCTACAGTATATCAATGCATGACAATCATAATATGACAAGCATCGCAAGCATCACAAGAATCAAAAGCATAGAGATAAGAGACACAGAGTTTCTGTGGGGAAAACCCTAAGGTGAAAAACCCCACAACTTCCTTAGATATAGAGAGAGCAATGGCTCAACCAAATAACACTGAGATAGTCTCCTAGCAAATGATCCTCCTCCTCCTCACTAGTGCGCCACTTTCCAGAGAGAGAGTTACTTTTTCGAGTGAGTAAAATAGAGATCTCCTATCTCTATTTATACTCACCTTTTTGACCAGTGACCTACTGGGGCCGACTTGTCTACTTAGATACATCCACATTATATTATATATTAATTAGGGCCGACCCCATATGGTGGTCTAATAACCCATCAGCAAGTACACACACTTGCGACACTTGTCAATCCACATGACGACACTTACTTATAGAGGAATAACACATCTCTTATAAGGGTACAATGAATATATATAAAATACACAGATGAAATACATTCCGAAGATACATATACATCAACAAGGCGTAATATGTTGAAATCAATAAATTTAATGTTAGCTTATGAAGTTGATGGAAATATTGTTTTTTGCAAGGGACGTAAAGGACAAAACATGTCAAAATAACACTCCTAAATTCTAAGAAGTTTAAACCCAAGTGTACATGGGAAAGTCACCAATGAGGGTTAATAAGTGCCTTAACTTCTAGAAAGAAGTTGAACGAAACTTACTTTTTAATTGTTAAATGTTTAATTTTAAGTTTTAAATGTATGTAAGTGAATGCCATTAAATTGCTTACTTGAGTTTGATTTAATACATTTTCAATTTTGAAGAGACGTCATTATATACCATGTATATGTTTCTAATGATTTTCGTATTGATGCTTTTATTGCAGTTGCGGCTATGGACACAAATGTTGAGATACTGATTGAGCTTTATTGCTTGAGGGGCATTAGTGCGGCTTTTAGTGGTTGTGACAGGATTCGCCGCTCACTTACATCAACTTTGGATGCAATTGTTGACACTATTCTATAGTCAAGCAATGTACTATATGATATTACATCATATAGAGAAAGAAAAACACAAGAATATGTTGATGGGATAAACTACACTGCAATCAAAAAGTTGAAAATATCCAAAGAGCTCATATTTGCATTGTTTAGGGACCCTCGGTCGAGGGAAATCCCAAATGAAAACAGGCCTCATATCTCTATTGAGTGGTGCACATTTCAACCATTTGTTGATAACTAGATGGACAGATGGTACATGGTTTTTGATATGCCACCACATAACAACATGGAAATTCCCATGTATTTCCTTCGAAAGATGTATGCAAAGTTCGTGTTACATAAACATGAAAACTATTTTGATATCTTATAGTTTCAGGGGATCAGTGGGGGGATGCCCCAAAACCAACCCAATGCGAGGCTTTGAGACCCTGATCACCCTATCCTTGCACCTCGCAGGCAGTTTCCTGGGCTAGATGTCCCACCTGCACATCGTGTTATTCCACAGACACGTGATGCGTTTTTGAGTTTGGCACAGGTGGTTGTTTTCCATGGCACTATGGTTCAACATATGGGTGAGGAAGGGACATTTTTCCTTGGTGTGCTACATACACCAGGTTGTCACCATGCATTACCATCATCTCGTTCAGGACCATCCACTAGTGTAGGACCATTGGCACATCCCTAGCCTAGTACTTAGCCTCGCGAGTGCACATCGTGTGGTCATCCTGTTGGCTGCTTTCTTGGGCAGACCCGGGTTTTTATGAAGCGCAGCAACAAACCCCTTGGCGCACTGGCCCTCTCGGCAACGAGCTGCGCAGCAGCTCGAGGTCTCACCCGAAGTGGCTATGGGGGGCTAAGGAATCAGGTTTCCTTAACCAGGGTGACGCAAAGATTGTCCTTCCTCTTCTGGTTCCTCAGATATTGGCGGTCCGACCTTCCCGCAGGCCCCTCGGTGCAACTACGCGAATTCCTTCTTCTCTGGCGCAGAAGGCAACTAATCCTTGCGTCGAAGCGTTACGTACTTCCTCGCCCTGCGTAAATAGTGAAGTATCGCAGTCCTCGATCGCTGCAGTGACAACGCTCCACCACTTCTTCAGTCCTTAAACACTTATGGCTATCAATGGACCTTCCCAAACTCAATCCAACAGTCACAAAGATAATACAAGAGTTTCGCATACACAGGTAATGAACTTAAATAGTTAAGCACTCACGCAAACATTATAACAAGTGGAAATATGTGAAGCTCTTCTCCTCGAGGAAAATCACGTCCTCGGGAGTGTTATATTAACCAGAAACCCATAGAGTTATACAATATGCTGCGCACACAGCTGCAGCCTTAGATCTTTACGGGAAACTCCACGCACACAGCTGGGAGCCCTTCTCTCAAACCGGTCTCTTCTCTACAGAGATTACAAAGGCACAGACGTCACACAGACTGTCTGGCAACTCAGGGATTAGCTCCTCGGCTATCCGACTCTACTCTAGTTCTACACACAGTAGAAACACTTAGCAAAGGATAATCAACACATGATCTATCCTCAAGACTGCCTATCTAACAGTCTAAACATCTATCTATCCCAAGAGTATCTAACTCTTACTCGCTAACTCTAACGTCTACCCATTACAATTATTCATATATATAGGTGGCCATGGCGGTCACACCTTTACAAAACTGTGGGCCTTTCCCAACAGTGATTCCCAAAAACCCTAACCACGCACATGGCTAGGTGTACTGAAGGCACCGCTTGCAGTCATGTCGCCGCTTCCTGCAGGCTCCATGAATTTTGGCGCAGATTGTGGGTATGGGCGCTTGTCCTTCGCCCTCAATGCTCTGGTCCGTTGCTCCTCCTTGATCCGAGCAACCATAACTTCTGTACTTAGCCTTTAAATGAGGGTAGCTGAGCCCTCTACTCCATCGCTTTATTTATTATGGTAGCTGAGCTTTCTATTCAGCCTTCATTCTCTTCTGTCGTGCGCGCGAGCTCCGCGATTTCCGGTCCGTGATCTTCGCTGAGCTTGTATTTCTGGCACCGTACTGCGCACCGTCTCCTTCTTGTCCAAAACTTAGTGCTTGTCCCAAAATTAGCACTTTCCTTCCATACTTGTGATTTTTTCCCAAAATTAGCAGCTTTACCGTAGCTACGACCTTGGCTCCAACACATCCCTGCTATGGTCTTGCCTCATATGTTGCCTTCAGTGGGTTTTTGAGTGAGGTATGTAGATGGTTAATTGTAATCAATTCTTCATTTATGTTCCTCTTTGTACACATATATATAGTCTGAGCTAATATATTAATTTTGTGAACTTGTAGTTGATGCTTTATGCCGGCAGCAATGCCCCGGAGTCAGATGTTCCAGACTCTACAGGGGGCCATGAAATTCCATCCACAGATCCTGTCATTGGTGGAGGGATTCATGATGCTACCCAGTTGGCATGCCCCTCTTATATATCACACATTTTTTTATCTCACACCGAGGTAAACATTTTAAAATTTCAGTTTTTTAATACTTTTTAATTTGTTAATTTCCACATACTTTACATGTTAGTTCACTAATGCTATCTACGGTCTAATATTTACAATTATTAAACTTGTAGATGGCAGATCCTTCACTGGGGCAAGCTAATATGGAGGTAGCATCCATGGTCGTATTGTCCAAGGAAACATCTGGGCTCCAAGTAAACAATTACAAATGTCATTTTTTAAATACATCCTCCAAAAGAGGAGGTGAATTCTCTCCATCCTCCAAAAGAGGAGGTGAATTCTCCAACTGATCTACAGCCTCAACCAAAGTGTTCAAGCTCTTCTCTACCTGCTTTTTATATGCTTCTTTCCATTTCTACAATTCATCCCGAAGCGTTTGTACTTCCTCCTTTAACAACTCATTCTCAAAAAGTAAATTTTCAATTTGGGGTTCACTTGCAGCAATTTCTTGTGTAACAGCTGATGATCGGGGTTTTAGAATAGGAATTTCAACATTTTCCCCTATTGCATGTGTCACTTCTACCGCAGTAGCAGCTCTGGTTCTTCTCTTTTTTGTAGTACTGGGCGTCTAGCCCTTACCACTTGGTATTTTCCTTCTTTTATGTGACACAAGAATCTCCACCTTTTCAAAAACATGGATGGAAGGTTCGGGTCTCAATTCACTGACTCTCCCTGTTTCAACAACAAATTCTTCCTCCTGAATTATAATTCCCCTTATTTTAGGGGAGGACTCAACATTTAGGACTTCCATATCTCCTTTTGTCATTGCCTATGCATAATCTCCTTCTTCTGCCATTGTAGCTTCCACAGCTACAATTTCCACTGTCGCAGCATCTACTGCTGCTCCAGTTTCAGCTTCTAATATTATAGTTTCATTTGCCACAACCCCCATTGTAACTTCCTCTTCGATAGGGTCTACTATTGTTGCAACTTCTCCCACATTCTCCTAAATATCCTCCAATTGGTCTCTCAACACTCTATCCCTCCCCCTAGTTGAATCTGAGGAGCTTTGGTCATCACCCTCTCCCTCAATGCCCCCTATTTCCAAGGAAGGTTCTTCGGGTACCCTTAGTCCAACAACAAATTGTTCCCATGTTAAATCATGACGTGCAAGGGCCCTTAAGACTAGCAATTTAATTAACCCATGATTTGTTAGGGAAGATGAGGGATGTCGAGAAGTTCTGGCATAATGAGCCATGCTTTGTAGGGTTATTAAAAGATAGAATGGCATATTGAGTAATCTACCATGGCATAAATGGGACAGTAGGAAAAATTCATAAATGTAAACTACTATGTACCTACCCTCACAAGTGATGTGCTTCTTTAAAAAGACTGCAACCTGATCCCAAGGCCTTGGCAGTGTCTCCAATGTTATTCATCTTCCTCTCGGATGAACGTTTTCTCCTGTTGCTAGAAAATCCTCAGCTACAGTCAAATTGTCTCGCTTCCGACCAAACCACCTCCTCCCAATCCTAGGAAACCTTGTAACTTCCACCACAATTGCCTCTGTAACATCTATCCTTAATCCCTTAACTTCTGAGTGAGTGCTGGTAAAGTGTAGAGAAAATTGGAGTATCGTCTCCACATGGAAACCATTTAATCTTTGGAAATAATCCATCCACCCGGCATCCGCAAAGATGGCAAAGCCCTCCCTATTTTCGCGCAGAGACTTTATGTTTACAGGTTCGTATCTCACCGGGATACCCATATTTCTTATCTTCTGTGAGTTCAGCTAGCGAGTGCAAGAGTTACCCATTTCATACATTGGAGTTACTGGATGCATAAACAGTTGATGGATAGCCGAAGTTTATTTGGGTATTTTTGGAAATTTGGCACGGTTATTTTGGGGAATTGGCACGGTTATTTTTGGAATGAAATCAATGGTAGAATATCGCACGAATTGGGTAAGATGGAGGTCATATAATAAGTACGGGTGATAATTTGGACGTGTTTTCTGTTTCAATTGATTGGCTACGGATTGTTGAAAGGGACTAACAACAAGGTATAATTATTATTACTTGTTGTATCATTTCATGCCTAGTCATGTTTATGGTTAAAACTCGTACCTTTCAATATAATGTTGAGCCGTCATTTTTCCACGATGGCGCCATTTCACGGTCCCATCACTGGCGAAGACATAAATGCACACATGCTTCCATGAGTTGGCCGTCATCGACTGGGCAGGTAAAGTACATCCATGCTGGCATAAATCATAAGAGTACATGTGAACAGGTGATCTTTAATGTTACTAATGGAGACTGGCGAAGGCTAACAAAAACTGGCGGAGATACAACAATCTTTTAACTAAAGAATTAGTGGAGCCGTAGCCATGAATTGGAAAGATTGGGCGGAGTCGCAGCTGCGAACTTAGGAAATTTTGGTGAGATTTGAAAGAGTTACAGCTACAGAGATAGGGGGATTCGGCGGAATTCAATGGAGTTGCAGCTGCGAAGATGGGGAAATTCGGTGGAAATTAGTGGAGTTGCAGCTGCGAAGATAGGCAAATTCGCGGAGTTGCAACTGCGAAGATAGGAAAATTCGGTGGACATTAGTTGAGTTACAGCTGTGAGGATAGGGAAACTTGGTGAAATTTAGTAGAGTTGCAACTGCGAGAATAGGGAAAATAGGCCATATTTAGCAAAGTTGCAGTGGTGAAAATAGGGAAAATAGGCCGGGTTTAGTAGAGTTGTAGCTATGAAAATAGGGAAAATAGGTCGGATTTAGTAGAGTTGCAGCTGCGAAAATAGGGAAAATAGGTCGGATTTAGCAGAGTTGCAGCTGCGAAAATAGGGAAAATAGGTCGGATTTAGCAGAGTTGCAACTGCAAAAATAGGGAAAATAGGACAGATTTAGTAGAGTTGCAGTTGGGGAATGAAGAAGTTGGCAAAGATTCAGTTGAGTAATTGGCGCTGCAATCTCATTCGCTTTTCTTTCAAGGATTTTTACAAATATTGGAAGATCAACTGGAATACCTGCAATCGCTTGGCCCAAATCGCAACTGCTTCTTTTCAAGTGAACCTTCACGCATATACCTATACACAATTCTAAAAAAAAAAACCAATCAAAGCTTTAAAAAAATAATGAAAAAGAAAACAACGCTTTATATATGTACAATTGTTTTGTGCAGAATTGCAATAGTTCTTTTTAAGAGTTATCAAGGACAGGGAAAAATGCCTACTCCTGCATCAATTGATAATATGGATCAGCTGCAACATGCGAAATGAATGCATTCTTTGAAATCGGTTTATGATACAGTGGCAGCCGATGACCATTGGAAAATAATGGCATCTGGTTTTCATCAATATGGTCAAGCGGATTGTGCCATTGTCAAATACGATGTCTATTTGGTAGGGTCCTAACCATCTTGTACACAAATTTCCTTTAAAATCCCTCTTGAACCGTGAATCTTACAGTAAAGCCTAGTCTCCTTCACAAAAGACTTTCTTCTTTATGAACCTGTCATGCCATTTGGAGTGCCATTGTTGAATTAACGCTCTCTGATGCACAGCAGCTGTGTGCTTCTCATCAAGTTCATTTAACTGATTCAATTGGTTCCTCTGAGCCTCTATTAAATCAAGGTTTGCTTCTATGGTTGTCTTTAAAGTTTTGATCTCAAATTCAATGGGAAAGGCAGCATTCTCACCGTACACCAATTCATATGGAGAGAAACCTGTAGTATTGCACCATGCGATATGCCCATAATGCCTCTGGAAGTCTTTCATCCCAGTCACTGCGATGGCTCTTGATTGGTTTTGTAAGGATAGCCTCGATTACCTTATTAGTGCTCTCCACTTGGCCATTAGCTCATGGATGATATGGCTAGGTTATCTGATGCTGAATGTGATATTTCTGCAATAGGGTTTCGAACTTATGGGACACAAAATGTGGTTCTCCATCTGTTACAATTTCTTTTGGTACTCCAAAGTGGGTGAATATCTCTTCGTATAGAAAATCTATTACATCCTGATCATTCTCTCGTCTCAGAGCCACAACCTCCACCCACTTGGTCATGTAATCTGTGCAAACCAAGATATAATATTTCTATTTCGAAAGAGGATTGATAGGCCCAACAAAATCCAGGGCCCATATATCAAAAGGTTCAACCACTAGTTGTGGCTGAAGCGACATTTCATCTAGTCTATTTGGTTGGCCCATTCTTTGGCAGTTGTCACAAGCCTGAACATATTTCTTTGCATCCTTGAACACTATTGGCTAGAAATACCCCATCCTCAATGCCTTATGACCAGTTCTTTTATCAGAAAAATGCCCCCCATAGGGCTCATCATGGAAAGCTTTCAAGATACTGTAAATTTCATCCTCCCTCACACATCTTCTGATCTACAAATTTGGACCTGTGTAGAAGAGATGTCCATCTATAGAGCATTATCTAGCACTCTGCTGTATGATTTTCTTTTTTCTCTTTTTGATAGGTGTGTTGGCAGCTTTCTTGCAGCCAAATATTTAGCAACACTTGCATAGCAAGGGGAATGAGCTAAGACTGCAAACAAATGTTTATCAGGAAAATAATCTTCGACTGGTGCATCATCAACATTGTTAGTAATTCAAGAAAGAAAATTAGCAACAACATTTTCTTTTCCTGGTTTGTCAACAATAGTAATGTCAAATTCTTGTAACAGTAACAACCACCTAGTTACTCTAGCATTAGTGATAGGTTTATTCATTAAGTACTCAATGGATGAGTGATCAGTGTGCAAAAAAGTGGAATACCCAGTGATGTAATGTCTAAACTTATTGATGGCATAAACAATGGAAAGGAATTATTTTTTTGTGACAGTGTAGTTTAGTTCAGCAGGGGCCAAATTCTTATTGATATAATAAATTGCATATGGACTGTGACCTTCCTATTGTTCCAACACTGCTGGAATAGCAATGTTTAAAGCATGAGAGGAAATATGAAAAGGCAGAGCCCAGTTCGGTCCTCGTAGAATAGGCACTGTGGTAAACCTTTTCTTGAGCTATGCAAACGTTGTTTGACATGCATCTGTCCAAACAAACTGTACATCCTTCATCAATAAAGTAAATAAAGGAGAAGATAGCTTGGAAAAAGTTTCTATAAATATTATGTAATAACTAGCATGCCCGAGGAAGCAAAGTACCTCTTTCTGTGTTCCAGGAGTGGGAATGTTTGTGATTACCTTAATTTTCACTATATCTAGCTGGATACCTATAGCAGAGATAAAGTTCCCGAGACCTATATCCTCGTCCATCATCATGTGGCACTTTTTAGTGCTCAGAGATAGGTGGGTTTGTTCACAGCGTTTTAAAACTCTTTCCAGATTCTTCAATACTTCATCAAAACTACTATCGTATGGATTGAAATTGTCCATAAATATTTCCATGCAATCGTTAACCATTTTGGAAAAGATCCCAATCATAGCTCTCTGAATTTGGCTAGTGCATTACATAACCCAAAAGGAAGAACCCTATATGCTAAGGTGCCCCAAGGACAGGTGAAGGTGGTTTTGTCTTGGTCTTCGGGGGCTATCTGGATCTGATCATAACCACTAAATTCATCTAGAAAGGAAAAGAATTTCTTTCCAGACAGGGTGTCTAAAACCTGAACAATAAAGGTAAGGGAAAATGATATTTCTGTGTTGCTTTATTTAGTTCTCTTTAATCTACACAGAATATCCATTTTCCATTCGTTTTATGTTCGATCACGAGTGGGGAAACCCACTCGCTGTTTGAAATGGGGTAAATAAATCCTGCCTCCAAGAGTTTTTGAATTTCTTCCTTCACAATGTCCCTTAAATTCGGGTTCATTCCGCATTGAGGTTAGCATACTGGCCTGGAGTCACTTTTGATATAAATATGGTGGGTACAAAAATTTGAGGGGATACCCATCATATTTGTATATTCCCATGCAAAGGATCCCTTATGTTTTTTCAGCAAAGTGATCAGACGTTCCAGTTCATCGGGCGCAAGGTTAGGATTAATGTTCAGAGTCTTTCCAGGCTCGATTTCTACTAGATTACTTTTAGATTTTTTAATAACTGGGATTATTTCGACATCACTAACTAGAGTCTCTTCAGTCAGATCTTCTTGTTCTTTTTCACTTAAGGTACTGTTTAGAATTTGATATGTGTGTCTAGTGACAGATGTGGGCTCACTGATGAAACTGTTGATGGTATCGTCTTCAGTTTCAGTTTTAAAAGTTAGTGCCTTCCCAATTGTTAACAACGGTTGAATTCCTTCCTCTTCCTCCAAATCCATCCATATTGAAGTTTCAACATCAGAAATTGGTCTGGCTAGAGGATATAGGGTCAGGTTTTTAATGTCAGTCCCGTCAGAAATCGTCATAGAGCTTGATCTACAGCTGATACATGCGTCAACTGTATCTAACCATGGTCATCCTAGGATTAACGGGTGTCCCCCTAGGTGTGAATTAGGTTGCAAAACCAAGAAGTCTGCAGGGTATTCCCACAAATCAATGGTGATCACCAGGTCATCTAAGATTCCTTCAGGTTTGATAGTGGACCTATCAGCAAGTTCTAGTATGGTAGGGGTAGGATTGAGATTAGTGAGTCTCAGTTTCTTTACAGTTTCGATGGTCATGACGTTTATAGCTACACCTAAGTCTACCAAGATGTTGGGTATCTGAGTGTTCCCAATGTATACTGTGACAATACGATTACTTGGGTCATCATACTTATCCAATGGAGCCCTACCCATTATCAATTCAGACAGTTTTCCCACTACATGGGATTTAGGAAGGTTCCTAGGCTTCCTTCCTATATTTTTAACGCACGGATACCTAACGATCTTGGTGTAGATAGGTACATCATGAAGGTCTTGTAACAGTGGAAAATTGATGTAAAGATTCTTCAATTCTCCTAAGAGATTGAACCGAGGTTGTTCCACTATCTTCTGTAAGGCCAATCATTCAGGATATGGTGGTTCTCTTGTCAGTTGTGTAGGCTGTGTTTCAGTGTATGTTTCTTCCTGTGTTTCAGTTGGTGTTTCAGTAGCAGTTTTAGCATCCTCAATGATGGGGATTGTTGTATTAACTGAATTCTCGAATTGCTGATTCATTCTCGCTTTAGTCACAGAGGATGGAACATCCTCGATGACTATGGGTTCCAATAATTTCCTTGATCGTAGGTGTATGTCATTGCAGGGAATTGGGGAAATGGAATAAGATGGCATGTTGGTAGTTTTGATTTGATGTACTGCCTTATTATTCGAGTTGGGATTAGGCTGAGCAGGAAGCTATGATCGTAGTGGTACGTTCATTGATGCAAAATTGTTTTGGAGTTGCAGCTGTGGTAACTGATACTGTTGGTAAGGATCACGGGGGATTCACTCAATAAACTGCTATCATAGCACGTTCGTTCATGGCATATGAAACAATACCCCTAATTTCACTAAATATTGGAAAATACCTTCCAAAATCATTTTTTGTAACCCCCTCCCAATATGCCTTCCCAATTTAAAAAAACCCCTATTTTCACTAGATATTGTATGTATCAATTTTTTCATTAACATTTTTTATATCCCTTTATATTTCTACCTAGTATATTAATATGGTACCCCTCTTATGACCCCACATGCATTCTACAATGCACGTTGCTTCTTTCGATGTATATTGTGGATGCACATTACTTCACCCACATTGCAATTAATCGATGAAATATCATTATGATTTGCAACATCTAATGGGCTAATGAAGAGATAGGAGATCACTTCTTGTATGTCAATAGAGCCAATGCACATAGTACAACATTTAGATTGCATGTTGCAGTTCCTCAATTGCTGACTAAACTTGTTGTGGGCTAGGTATCCAAGCCCCCAGGGCCTGTAACAAGCTCTAGGAGGCTGACTAAACCTCCCAAGGCCTGTAATAGGCACAAGTGATTGGGTATTCAAGCCCCCAAGGCCTATCAAGGGCCTATAACAGGAACTGGAGGCTTAGAGCCTCCCAAGGCTATTGGTAACAAATGGGTGAGTGCTATTGGTAACAATTGGTTTTCAATGACCACTGTCTCTTGACTATGATCGACTGGAAACCCACTTCACCACGAAACCCCTGGCCTCAAGCATGCCTCAAGATGCGATTTCCCTACGTACTGGTCAGCCCGAGCCTTTCCTCAACACGATTTCTCATCCGGCCGTGATCCCGCCATCTCCATTTGGCGGATATTTGTCAGCCCGCCCATATAAAAAAGACCCCAAAGTATTTTTGTAGTGTTACATTAAATAAAAAAACCCTTTTCCCCTTAATATATAAGCAATATAATTTTTAGGTTTTCATGAATATTTAATACCGCAATATGAATGAACATGATATTATATTGCCTTCTAGTGAAGCCCCCGTGGTGAGGATATTGTTGATAAGGAGTTGAGTTGTGAGGATATTGATTTCTTGGGTAGGAGTTTCTCCAACCAGGAGACCAAGGATCTTGCTAGTTTGATTGTTGTGCCCATGGCGTCCAAATATTAGGATTTTTCATTGACGTTTGAGGTGGATGCCATTGGCTATTAGAATAGGAATAATGTGAAAGAAATTGATTATTCATATTATTCATGTTATTCATATTATCACAAAAAGGTGATGGATCTGGGTTCATACCTTGATTCCGAGGCTCCCAAGGCTTCTTCTGAGCGATTAAATAAGATTGCTCCACATCTGAAGTAGATGCCTACAAGACTGCTTTAACTTTCGGTAGTGAAGGAAATTCTTTGGTGTCATGATCCAATTCACATAATTGACATACCTCCACCTTGTCAAGCGAGCATTCCTTTAGTGGATTCTTCTTCCTGCATTTAGCATAGAATAAACCAAGTGGCATATCTTCTTCTACTTGCCTCTGTTTTTCTCTCAATATATCCAACTGCAAGGAGATAGAGCTCATAATATCTGTTTTAAAATTATCAAGAAGGTTTCCTATTTATGCCCGAGTGGCCCCTCCATTGGCTGACTTTTGTGTCATAGTGAGGACATCTTGATCTTGTTCCCTGTCCCGATTATTGGTTCTAGCGGATCCCCTCGAATATCTTCGACATAAGTCAACGATCTTTTCAAAGGTTTCTTTTGAGATATCCTCCTTCCCCAACAAATTCAGTATGTCTAGGAAATCTTCTTTGATCTCACGCAGTAAGATAATCTTTAGTATATATTTCCCAATATCGACGTGACCAGACCTCTACAAATTGTATAACAATCTCTCAACAAATTCCTCCAAACTCTCCTCTTCTTTCTGGACCATCCTAAACAACTCTTTCCTCCTATCTCTAGTTCTAAAATACTCTTGATATTTGGAAAGGAAATTTTGTTTTATTTGATCCCAAGTAGTAATAGTCTCATGACCCAAACTCATGAACCAAGGCAGGGCATTTCCCTTGAGAGTAGCAGGAACTAGCTTCAATTTTTGTGCGCTGGAGGTATAGTCATAGCTCCGAGAGAGGATATCAAATTCGAAGAGGAATTCATATAGATCTTTAGAGGACTTACCATGGAAGTTGAAAAGAACCGAGGGTGAAATATTATTCATGGGGGCCTCCCTTGGTGTTTGTAGGATAGGGAATTCAAGTGTGACAATAGTGTCACCATGCTGATTATCTCCCACCTCCTCTTAGTGATTATTGTGATGTTCGTGGTGATATACATGTTCTTCATTATCCATGTTTCCCTGGTCCTCTTGTCCTTCCTTTCTTCTTTCCTCCTCTTCTCTTTCTTCTTCTTCTCTCCTCCTTTCTTCCTCTCACATTATTTCTTCCTCTTCTTCTTGGCGATGTTCTAACCACTCTTCTTTAGTTACTTTGCACCCATTGATTCGATAGATATCCTCTTGACCCACTGCACCTGTAGCACTTCATTTTCACAAAATTCCACCGTTTGCATACCAAACCAGGGGACTAATGCAAACATATTCATTATGTTTTCTTAAAAAAATAACATACCAACCTTAAGAGAACCCCATTTTTTGGGACTTATACTTAATCTCCATAAATAATATTCATATATTCCGGAAGGTAATCCGATTGTCTACGTTTCATCTTCTTATGCCATATTCCAAAAAGTTGGGTAAGTAGCTCTAATATTGTTTTTTGATGTTCAGATTTTTGTTTTCCCAGGAGTCCATTGCGACTAACGTGTCATGAGTGGCCAGCATTAGTTTGCACCATCCCAGTAGATAGTTTGGGGAAGTTGCTAAAAGGTTGGGAGTTCATTTGAGTGGATGGCAGAGATATTTCTGGAGGAATTTTAGCAGGATGGAGAGAGGAAATTAAGCTAGCAAACTCTTTTTCATTGATGTCAAGTTTGGTAATGTCCTTTAGCAATAAGGAGTTAGATTTACATTTTACTATTTTCAACATGTATGGGCCATAAATTTAGAAAGTGGAGTTATGCCCGACATCTTTTTGGGGGAAAACCTCTTAAATGATGAGTTTTTTTTATAGTTGGAGATCTAAATTTTATAATAAATAGGATAGGGATTTGGGGGCCAAGAGCCAGGACAGATCCATTACAAGACTATTTCCAATTTTAGCTAGAATCAAATGATCCAATAGACATAGATCCTACAGAAATAAAATCCACATGGTTTAAAAAATAAGGGGAGTTATCTATTTGGAAGAGATTATACAAATTTATTTTGAATGGAGATTTATGAGGAAAGTAGAAATATCAAGAGTTCGAAGGATAACAGAAGGAGGGTCAAACTACTTACCAATTTGTTACAAATGGATAAGGGATAGAAAAAACCAGCAACACCTTTTAAATTCAACCATAATTGGTTGGAGGATCTTGAGTTTGTACAAATGATAACAACAAATTGGGACAGAACTGATGCAAAGTTGGGAAGATCAAATAGCAAGCAATTAGCAACATCGTTGAGCAAAGAGAAGAAGCTAACAATTAATTGGTCAATTAAGAAGCTAAGAAAAAAAACAAAAGGCTTAAAGATCCTGAAGGCAAGATAAAGGATTTATATTCAAGGAATTCTGATATTCTAAGTGAAGATAATTTAAATTTGTTTGTAGAATTGGAGAAAGAAAGAAATGAAATTTTAAGGGAGAAGGAAGTGGAAAGTAGGCCAAAAAGCAGAATGGTCTTGCTTGCACTAGGAGAGGAGAATACAACGTATTTTCATAAATTTTCCAATCAGAGAAATAGAAAAAATACAATATGGGAAATAAATAAAATCGGAGAGGAAAATATCAAAGGTTTTGAAAATTTAGATGAAGGAGTAAGAAATTTTAGTGAAATCTATGCAGAACCAGAAAGGAATAATATTACAGAGATAGTTCATACTTGCACTCTTTTCCCGAGATGGATAAATGACGAATATGATGGAAAAAAGTTTCCACCAGTTACAAGGGAGGAATTGGAAGAAACTCTGGCGAAATGAAAAGAAAAAATTCCAGGTCTAGATGGTTGGACTTTTGAATTATTTCTAGCTTGTTTTGATTTACTAGGGCATAATTTGTTCAACATAATTAAAGATACAATATCCTCGAAAAGGATGCTCTCCAGTTTCGATTCTAGTTTATCGTTCTAATTACAAAAGTGGATAATCCAGTTTCATTTGGGGACTTTAGACTGATATCTTTGTGTAATGCATTGTATCTAAAATTATCTCAAAGATAATCATTGAAAGAATAAATCCTTATCTTTCAAAAATCATTTCCTCAAAACAGTTGAGTTTCTAGAAGATAGGAATATCCATAAAGTAGTGGCAACCACACATAAATGCATTCAAACTATAAACAATAAGGCAATGGAAGCAAAGGTAATAAAACTTGACCTTGCTAAACCATACGATAGAACAAGTTGTTTATACATAAGGTTACTTCTTATTCAGAGTGGATTTTCAGTGGAAATGGTAAATTGGATTTGGGCTTGTATAATAGTCAACTTTGAAATAATAGTTAACGGGGCAGCTTCAAAATTTTTTACTCCATCTAGAGGATTTCCATTGTCACCATACCTATTTCTATTAGTAATGGAGGGCCTTAGCAGAGCACTTAATGTGGCTAAAATGATTAACAAGACTCAAGGAATCAAGTTTGAATAAGATATAAGTCTCACACATATTTTTTTTATGGACAAACAGTTGCTCTTTTTAGGTGAATTAGAGGATGAAGATAAAGTAGTAAAAGAATTTTTGGACAGGTGTTTGGCAACGGTAATGGTAATAAACAATGGGAAATCATCATGATATTATAACAACATAGTACAAATTATTGTAAAGTCCTTTCAAGAAAGGTGGCCTACGGATTAGTATGATCTTTCAAGAAACCAAGCAACTATGGGAAGAAGGATTGGGAATGGTTGATTGCAAAAGGGGAAGCTAAAATAAATTTATGGTGCAACAAATTCCTTTCCAGGGCAGGTAAAGTTGTTTTAATACAATCAGTGTTGAATGTGATGCCGGTATATTGTATTATTTTGGTTCAGATTCCAAAACGAGTCCTAAATCATTTGATAAAAATATTTTTCAATTTCCTGTGGAAAGGAAATGCAGAGAAAGGAATTTACTAGGTTGTATGGAAATCGATAGAAACACCGAAAGAAGAAGGAGGATGGGGACTAAATGAGCTATTCATATTTGGAAGATCACTAGCAGCAAAAATGGTATGGAATTTTATAACCAAGGAAGGAAAATGGAAGACTATATTAAGAAGCAAATATTTGAATGGAGGACCTAAAATAGATTGGATTAGAAATCCTATTGAAAACTACAAGGGAGGATCAATCATCTAGAAGGAATTGAATTTAGTGTTTCCGGTTATAGGATATTTGCTAGTCTGGAGGTTTGGAAATGGTTCTTGAGCATTATTAGGAAGGGACGGTATTATGGGATGCAGGAAGCAAATCAAATTAAATGCAGACTTAATAAAATTACTGAATGAGAAAGTTATGGTTTATGTAAGCGATGCGGGGATTATTGAAGAAAATAATAGGATAACTCAGAAATGGAAATCAGGGGAGTCATTGGACTTAATAAGAGACTGGAAAGATGAATGGAACAGATGGATTGAAGAAATTGAAAGAGGGTTTATATTCCTGAATAAGGAACTCGATAAAATTATTTGGACTGGTAACAAAGAAGAAGGTATCTATTCCATAAAGAAATCATATCAGTTATTTTGGAACTTTATGAATCAACAAAGAAGCTGGTGGTGGTTGGCAGAATGGGAATCTTTAGCTCCTCGATTAGATTGCTACGTCAGATAGAAACGGAGGAAGAAATTAAGGACCTGAAAGTATATGGATATTCAAATCTATGGATTTCGCATTTAAATGAGGGAAAAAATCTAGTGAATTTAAATCTTCAAGGAATAGGTATAAGTCTGAAGAGGTTGGCATGTGCTTTTAATTCTTTTTGAATTTGTCATATATTCAAAAAATGAAATAAAAATGTAGATTCTCTCTCAAAGGAAGGGATACAACTATCAACAGGAACAATGATAATTACAATGAGAAAAAAATGAAACAGAAAAAAGATCAATTCTCGACATAACACGCTGAAAAGTTTGTCATGTGGAAGATTTGGATTTTTTTTTTTTGAAAGTATTATGTAAAACAGTGTAATTTTTAAGATACGAACTAATGTAGCAAGAATTTTTGTAATGAAAAAATAAATAACAATGAAATAAAATGATCTATTGTGCGATTAACACATCAAGATTTTTTTGAAAGTTTTCAATTTTGAAAGCAGGATAAAACATCAAGGAAAGTTTTTAGGTGAAAGTTTCTAAGTGACAATAGGAACCTCAAGAATGTGTTTAGTTTTTCAATATGAAAAATAAAATGCGTCTTTTTTTCGAGGGAAAAGAAGCAATTTATGATGGTATAATTTTGAATTTTATACCTTTTCCAATTTTAAAAATGCAATATTACATACTTGTAATTTTTTTTAATTAATAATAATAAGAAGAAGAATATAGTTAATTAATATTGTAATTAATATTAATCGCATAGTCTAAAAGTTCTACAATTTCAAACAATTTTTTTTTTTTTTTTTTCCGCGTGATTTTGAAAAAATCCAATAGAAATTTTTAAAAATCTTGGTTACAACTCTCAAACTCTAAAATGGAAATTAGTGGAGTCATTGGACTTAATAAGAGACTAGAAATCTGAATGGAACAAATGGATTGAAGAAATGGAAAGAGGGTTTATATTCTTGAATAAGGAACTAGAAAAAATGATTTGGACGGGTAACAAAGAAGAAGGGATCTATTCCATAAAGAAATCATATGAGTTATTTTGGAACTTTATGAATCAACAAAGAAGCTGGTGGTGGTCGACGGAATTGGAATCTTTGGCTCCTCGGTTAGATTGCTACGTAAGATAGAAATGGGGGAACAAATTAAGGACCTGAAAGTGTATGGATATTTAGATCTATGGATAGCGCATTTAAATGAGAGAAAAAATCTATTGAATTTAAATGAGAGAAAAAATCTATTGAATTTAAATCTTCAAGGAATAGGTACAAGTCTGAAGAGGTTGGCATGTGCTTTTAATTCTTTCTGAATTTGTCATATATTCAAAAAACGAAATGAAAATGCAGATTCACTCTCAAAGGAAGGGATACAACTATCAACAGGAACAATGATAATTACAAGGAGAAAAAATGAAGCTGGAAAAAAGATCAATTATTGACATAACAAGCTAAAAAGTTTGTCTTGTGGAACATTTGGAAACTTTTTTTTTTTTTTTAAGTATTATGTAAAACAGTGTAATTTTTCAGATACGAAATAATGTAGCAAGAATGATTGTAATGAAAAAAGAAAGAACAATGAAAGAAAATGATCTATTGTGCAATTAACACATGAGGAATTTTTTGAAAGTTTTCAATTTTGAAAGCAGGATAAAACAACAAGGAAAGTTTGTGAGTGAAAGTTTCTAAGTCACAATAGGAACCTAAAGAATGTGTTTAGTTTTTCAATATTAAAAATAAAATGCGTCTTTTTTTCGAGGGAAAAAAAAGCAATTTATGATGGTATAATTTTTAATTTTATACCTTTTCCAATTTAAAAAATGCAATATTACATTCTTGCAATTTTTTTTTAATTAATAATAAAAATAAGAAGAGTATAGTTAATTAATATTGTAATTAATATTAATCGTATAGTCTAAAAGTTCTATGATTTCAAACAAAAAAAATTAATTTTTCCACCACGATTTTGAAAAAATCCAATAGAAATTTTTAAAAATCTTGGTTACAGCTCTCAATCTCTAAAATTTTGAGTGCCCCAAGCGTTTCTAACGGTGTTGAATCCGTTTTTACCACATAGTTAAATTCATATTTTGCAAAATAAAAAAAATGTTGGATTTTGGTGAAAAGCCCCTATCCAAACCAAATCATCGAATTTTTAGACAACTGAATATTAATTAATTAAATAATATAATATTAATATTTATAATGTTGTTAATGTTACTAATAGTGATGTTAATGATATTCATGTTAATAAAAACTAAATTAATGTTATTAATATAAAAAATAACATTATTAATGTTAAAAAATATAATATTACTAATATTATTAATTAATTATTAATGTTATTAATATTAACTAATATTGATTAATTAATAACATTATTAAATAATGCTATCAATAATTTAATCTTCTTTATTACTTAATTTTATTAAATAAATTAATTAATGTTATTAAATTTAAATTTAATATAATTAATTATAATATAGTAAATCATAATTTATATTGATTTTGAGCTTATAAAATTATTTTAAAAGAACATTTGTAAAAATCAAAAGTTATACAGAATTGATTTCGATTTTTATTTTCTTAATATAAAAAAACCATACAAATCTATGACAAATTAATGTTCTCATGTTTTTTATGCAATTACTTAATTATTTTAAAAGTAGCATTGATCCATATTAAATCTAATCTATCAACTACTAAGAGGGATCCAATTTCTTACGATATAATTTTTTCTTTAATGTGTAAATAATTGAAAATAAAAAATTCAAAGAATAGTCTTGATGAATCGATTAGCATAATATATATTTAATTTCATTAAAGCATATGGAAATTTTGTAGCCTACTTGTGTTTTTCTTAATTTTATTATTAAAATATGTCAAGTCAGATCACATCACAATATCTCCCCATACTGGGTTGTAAGCTCCCCATAACTCTTGGTGCAATAATTTAGATTTCATTATTTGACCCAATACTATTAAAACAATTTCTTGTGCTTGGAGCTCATACCTTAACGAAACATTGTGTGTAGTAATGTATCTTAGTTGATTAAAATGTTTAAGAAATATGGGGATCAAGTATAAAATATATGGTTCACATATCCGGTAAGTGTATCAACTATTACATATTTAGAGTTTTCTTTGTTAATTTAATGTTGCAAGTCAAAATTGTTCATCACAAAACCTTAGTGTAATTATTTCTACAATGATATCAAACAGTTCACAAACATCTATTTTATTCACAACTAGTTGAGTGGAACATTTCCACTTGTATAGCTTCAGATCAAGAAAAACTCATTTAAATATATTACTCTCGAGTTCTCTATGAATAAGGCCTAATTATAATTCATCTATGTTGCATCTGTTTCTCCCCTTTCAAATTTGGCATCCCATCAACTTCCATTTTTCTTAAAATAGGACGAGTCTCCACCTTTTCATAATCACCCTACCCAATTGAGAATATTTGGGTCAAGCTATATCTATTTCTTTATTTTTATTTATAGCATTTTCATAATTACCCTTCCTAAATGAGAATATCTGGTCCAAGCTATATATATTTCTTTATTTTTATTTATATAGATATAGAAGGAGATTAGAATGGGAAGTCGAGAATGGGAACTCCAGAATTCCTTCCTGTTAGGGTTGTAGATCCACGCTATGGGGAATACGCAGCTCATAGACAATAATGTTATCTGGTACCTATATGCATTATTGAATGTTAGGTTGTGTGGCCAATTTCTTTTGAAATCAACATTTGCGTTACCACACAGGGATCGTTTCTTACTAGTCAGAGCGAGATAGACATTTCAAATTCCCTATTTCTTGGAGTTACTGTAATCCCTCCCAATAGATTTTGTAAAATCCCTCTTTTACCCCTATTCTTTGTAACTGAAAATTTAACTATATACTAGTTTCTGGTGAGGAGCTCAAGGCCAAGGCCCCACTAGTAAACCTTGTAAGAATTGTCATCTATCTCATAAGTTGTAATGGTTGATTATAGATGTACGAGACTGAAGGTTCTGATGCTACTAAGCAATGGGGCAAAGAATCCACTAGGGGAGAGAGAGGCCGACTCGATAGGAATCAATGAGAATATGAGATATTGATGTTGGATGTCATGTTGGTGCCCGTAGGCACTTGAAGGAAAGTAACAATTTACTTTTCGTTAGATCAAAACCTTAAGTGTCATCTTAAGTCATGTGAGTCCTAAATTGAAACTATGTCATTGTAGGAATTACTATTCTCTGCAAGCGTCTAAGTAGATCGTAAGGCCTAGTTATTTAGTTAACTAAATATTAGTGATCCTAACTAGAATTAAGTATCCTAAACTTCATTATTATCCTTAGCTCGACAAAAAGGTAAAGGACAAATATTATTAAAAACTCCAAAATAATGGAAGGAGGGAATTTTTTCTAGGAAGAAAGTTAATCTTATAACAATAACTATGATATATGTATATATATATATAGATATATAAATATATAAATATATAGATAGATAGATATCTTTGTTAGTTTCCCAATTTATAAAGGGGGATAACTTTATCTTATATGACAAATAAAAAAGAGAGTTAAAGCATGTGTTTTATGCATAGTAAATAAATAAAAATAATATATAATAATTGACATAAAAAAAATTATAAGTATTTTATATAGCAGCATAGGCACACTCCGAGTGGCAAACGAACTAGTATATAAATACATATTTAATTAAAAAGGGTTAGCAGTTGGAGTGGACAATCTCGTAGATAGATATGAGAGAGATTGTCTCGTTAATGGAGAGTCTAAATCTGCTAAGCCACCACTTGTCTCTGTGCCAATATTTGAAATTGCCAATTGTCACCATTGAGAGAAGGGTTGAACCTTCTTAAGAGGAGTGGAACTCGACTAGAAGGGAGACGCACATTGTATTTATTCTGGTAGGTTTTCTATCTATTGAAAATGGTATCCTTGGGATTAAAACCTCGGAAGCTACGACTCCTAAGGAACGCGATCCCAAGTCGATTCACTATCAATTGCTTGTAGGTTATACTCTATGGTGTGGGATGGCTCTGTGTGAACACTTCCAGATTGAGTCTATTTTTTTATATTAAGTAGATTTATGCACATGTGGTTGATAGAGTTGTGTAGGAAAGAAACGCATCGATTCTCTCCAACTATATAAATATATTGATATATTTCATATGCGTAGAAGCATTACAGATCTCTTGGAGGAACTCCCATTCATTTTTATTGTTGTGTGGCTCCCAAGAGGGAAAGCGTTCTCATCTTATTGTTGCATATTTTTTTATATTGAAATTATGTTGAAATGGTGTAGTAAGAAGGGACATACTTTTGAGAGCTTCATCCCATTAATTTAGATTGCTTTGTTTGTATACAAATATATATGCACAGATTTTTTTATGAACTATATGATGGATCTCAGACTTGGATTGCATCAAGCAATCTATTCTTTGTTGGAATCGACTTCATAACAATCTATGCCTTCCTATTTCAATGGAAACTTCTATCAAACAATGTCACATTATTGTATCTATCTCTCTTATTATATGGATATGGTTAGAGTTTGGGCGATCTCAATAGGATCGACCCATGCCCAGACTTGCATCGTTGTTATATTACTTGGATTGAAATAGAGAAAGGTTGGGCAATCCCAAGAGGATCGACCACTATCCGAACGTAACCTATGTTTAAACACGCGATGGAGATTAGGGATCTCTGCACTTAATAGTGATTTTTTGTACTAATTACGTATGTATAATGTTTGCTTGACATGAGTTTTCCATTGATGATTTCTCTCTCTCTCTCTCTCTCTCGTTATATATATATATATATATATATATAAGCTCAAGAATGGAGACGACCCATGATTTCATGGTGAAGTCTAAATATTTTTATTACCCTTTTTTTACACAATTTCCTATGTAGATTCTTTATAAATATTTTAGGGTTGGTGAATGGAGCGCCTTGTGTGGGTATAGGCCCACTATTGATTAAAATTAAATGTTATTGTGAACATTTATAAATTGTGCAAAATATTTGGGTATAGACCCTCTTATAATTAAGTTAAATGTTATTGGGAATATTTTCAAATTGGGCCATGCCTTTGGGTATAGCCCCTCTTTTAATTAAGAGAAAGGTTATTATTAAAATGTATAGGGTTAGATGATACCTTTGGATATAGATAAATGCTAGTGTGAACATTTTTCTAGTTTCGTAGACACAAGTGGGATTGACACTCTTGTAATATGACTTTAGTATTTTAATTACCACACAACTACATAGACAAGCTAGAATTGCTTGGTGTACTAATAAAGATTTAGTCTTGTCTTTTACGTGTTAAATAGAGTGGGTGGATCATGTGTGAGATGATCCTCTAACCTAGTGGATTCATTTCCAGCTCGGGGGTGGCCTCTTGGTGGCAGAAATACACATTGGACAGAGAGCCAAATGGTTGGGAGGAGGCCGAATAACTATTAATGGTTCACCATTTAAAATAATGAAGACCTTGAACTGCTTGCGATGCAGTGCCGTCTGGGGAAATTGTGCTGTGTTTATTTGTTTATTCGGCCGAATAATTATTCGGCCAAATAATTATTTTAATGGTTTGGTAACGGAAAAAGGTTATTCGGCCGTATAAACTCTGAGACCTGAAAACTTCATAGTTCTGCACAGTTTTTAGGTTTCTCCATTTTCGGAAGGTAAAAACAATCTCTTACACTACAAAGCGACTATCGGACTTGATACCATTAGTTTGATCATTGAATCTACTTTCTGTATGTATATATTTTGTTGTGTATAGGTGAGATCTGATATTTTTAATTTTTTTTTCCTAACATGTGTCGATTTTGGTTTCATCTCTTTCAAAATGCAGTGAAATGAAAAATCCATAAATTTAAAAATACACCACCTAAAAAGTTGAAAAAAAATGGCGCAGTTAATTGGCGTGTCTACTTCAAAATGGTATTCGTAGATTTTTTAGTTTTATAGTGAATTGAGAGAAAATTTTTGCAACACAAAACATGTTGAAAATTGAAAAGGTTTCCCCATTGATCGAATTCAAAAAAATATAATAATTAGTATATAGATCCATTGGTTACAAACTTATAGTCATGCAGTAGTATATTGTGTGTAGATTGTCGTAGCATATTTTGTTTTTGCAAAAAACAAGTTTAACAATGATTTTACATTTACAACAAAACATGGCTATTTTTTAGTCCTTTCATTTTATAAGAATACACTGTCAAACATTTGCCAAACCGACATATCAAATATCAGTAAACAAAATTGAAAAAAATATGAATAGAAAGCTAACATAATTCTCTAAAAGTTTTATTTTCAGTGAAAAGTGAAATTCTAAACAAAAATATCACTTTTATTCTCCCAAAGTTGAAAATCATGAAAAAATCATATTTATTTTCTCACAAGATCCCCAAAATAGACACCCATCTTCATGGATTCACCCAGTGAAAATTGCAGTCAAACCTTCAGTCACATAAGTCTATATGGACCGAGATAAGTATTTTCATTGTTGCATAGTTTGGGAGATGTTATATTCATACATGTAAATATTGTTATGAACTACCTTTTTTAATTGATTGTACTCACTTATGTTGTTGTTGTGTTATATTGGTTGTATTAATGATTTGTGTTATGTTGGCATATTTCATGTTTAGTTTATTCATGAGATTAGTCTAGTGATAATGGGATTTACTCTAAAGAATAAATGCATCTTGATTTCGGTTGATTAATGCTACTAATGTAATGATAGTATGTATAGTATTCCATGTAGAAGAAATGTATATATGTTGAAAGGAGTAATACTCTGAAACGGCTAATGTTATGATTGAGCATGAGTAATTGATATAGCCATGGTATGAAGATTGGTCCATTGTTCTTGTAAGAACTATTATGTGATCAAAATAATTGTGGTGTATGCATATTTTGGGACATTGATCTTGCAGATCGATAAAACGACTAAAATAATTTGTTTATGTTATTAAACATTTATGTTGTTCTTAACTCCTTAACTAATCGCGCATAGGATGTAGGAAATATGCATTGAGAATCATATATTTATTAAGAAGAATATTATTAGATATCATTAAATGTTGTACTTATTTAGATGTTACTTATATGTTTCCCTAAGAGTTTGATATCATATTGTTAATGAACTTGGAATGTCATGTTTTCATGGGCATGGTTGGATAACCATGTAGTCTTATAAACATTGGTTAGGTTTAATGAATCTCAATTAAAATGAGTCTATATGAAATTGAATGGGGAATATTTAAACTATGGTGAATAATGATCATAAAAGATGACACAATTGTCTGTTGAACGATGCAAGGTAAAGAAAATTACTCCCTATTTCTTTATAATACTAACGAGGAATTTGGGTGTGTTACAGATTTGTTCTTCATTTTGTTAATAATCTACAATGGTTCAATCAAACAATAAATATTTTTTTCTACCAGAAACACCATAAGCACATACTTGTACACAAACAATATTTTAGATTGCTTGCAAGCATTGATAGAATTAAGTGATCAAGTACTAATACTTCAAAATAAGTTACCTTGATTATATGCTTTGAACCTCAAAGATGCCCAATTGTGTGGTGCTACTTGTACATACACTGGCGTTGCTTGTCTATAGGTACATCGACCGACTGTATTATTCATAGGTGGATCTTTATTCCAATTTGTATATGGTTACTACTACAATGGAAATAATCCCACACTAAACAAGAATTTTACCTACGCTTCACAAGATCTTTCTATTTGTAAAACGTAATGGAAATTGCTTAAAATAACTCAAATTTTTAAATAACCTCCAAAATGAAACGATTGATTTAACTAAATTAACGATTCAATAATAGTAAAACTTGTAGCAGTATTCAATATGAGCCCCAACCCTCCATAAGTGAATATGGTGAATAATATTCCGAATTTCTTAATGTCGACCATTGATAATGTGATAATTTAAAATTCTAGAACCCCACCCCACTCTGAAAGTTGAAATAAATACGCCCATCAGCATAATTATTAAAAGTATTTATTTAGTAATGATGGTAATATGTGATATTACTTATGGGATTAATGCTAAATGTTACTAGAAAATACATGGTTCCATTGGAGGCACACCATAATGGATAATGAATTTATTGAGCAATGCTAAATGTTACAAGAAAATACATGATTCCATTGGAGGCACACCACAATGGATATTGAATTTCTTGAAACAAATATTTATTGAATAAGTGATCAAGAAATATTCACTCTAATTTCACTAGATATTGATAAATACCTACCAAAATATTTTTGTTTAGCCCCCCTCCCAATACATATTTCGAATTAAAAAACTCTATTTTTACGAGACATTCCCTAGTTTTACTGGATAACCATTTTTATACCCCCCAAATACCTATAAACTCCACATACCCTACTGCCCCCCAATAGCTACAAATTGACATTATTATTCACCATAAACCCACCTTTATCAATGAACGTGATAATATATTGATCAACAAGGTGAATGCCTTGTGTAAGAGATTAACTTCCTTGAACATGATACAATAGGTTAAGAGCCCACTATCGAGAGGCATTTAGCATGAGTGGAAGTCCCCCCCTCATAAGATACCAATGGGTCATTTCATATGGCATGGATTTCCTAGGATAGTTGTGATGAGTTAGCCTATATTCTAAGAAAGAAACCAAAGATGGTTGTCCTCAGTACCAATTGACAACAAAGTTATGATAGTTTTTTTGTTAGGAGGTGAATTCAATATCTATATCTTTGACATTCTTTTGTGGAGTGGTACACAACTATCCCCTCACATGATTCATATGCATCGAAGGAGCTGGGAAATTCCCCCTTCTCGAGGGTTTGGGAGCAAAGTGTGAAGTGTTCACAGTGAACCTAGCTAGTAGAAAGATCACATAAATCTTGCGAGAGAGAGAGAAGAGAAGCAATATAAGCTTGAGAGAAAGAATGAATTGTATATTGGAATGAGTAAAATTACTCATGATATACTCTACATGACTTAGTCAATTTTCCATAGTAGTGATCTGGAGATATCTTAGACAGTCACCAATAGTAAAAGTCGTGCTTTATGCACACCGTAAAAGACACACTTTATGGATGTATCTAGTGTGTAATATCTCTAACACCCCCCCAAACAGTACTAGGGCGTAAATGATTAATGGATCCCGACAATCAAGGCCATGTTGAGTACCCATGTTAGAATGCATATAAGAATGAACACTGAAAAATAGAGAAAAGGTGAAAAACTTCACGGAAGAAAAGCCCCCTCAAAGTACAATATATCAAAGAAGAAGAAAGAAGGGAAACTACTAATCAACATTGTCCCTCACTCCAAGACAATCATAGCGGAAGTGAAACTTATGCTTAGTAAATTTATTAATGGATATGTCAGTAGTTTGTTTGAAATATGTATAGTACTACAAATCATTGATCTTGTCATGTCATGTCCTGTTCTGCTGAAGCACAGAGGACCATCTCGCTAAACTATTTAATTCCGATAGGTTCGAGTGGGTACTGACATTCAAGGAATTAACTGAGGATTGATGGAATTTATACCATAAGAATACCTTAATCATGGTTCTTAGATCATCAGTAGGTAAATGAGGGCCACAGGAAATAGGGGCCACCTCCATGCATTACATGCGGGCCATATTCCATGTTGCATGCACTGAAACACCTTTATTGAGCTTTCATACACACAAAAAACAATGCATGCAAGTCAACTGGAAATTAAAAGAGAAAGCAACCTATTCAAGAAAAATCCAGGTCAGACCATTTCAAAGTTATACAAGAAAGGTAAAGCGAATGAGTAAGGTTTGCTTATTGATTATTGAATTGAGGATTCGACTTGGAGATCTCAGAGAGCCAGTTAGGGTTGAGGGCACACCACTCAACAATCAAGTGCATTTCGGTAGTGAAATATATCTTCCCTAGTCATTTTTAGGGTTGGATCACATAGGTTCAACATTGATTCTATCATCATATAGTATTCTTTATCATTCATCAAGGTTCTAGATAAATCCAGCTAAGGAGGATTCACCCTCTCTTGCATGGGTGAATTGGGAAAAGAGGATAACTTTATATCTTGACAGAAAACCACTATTTAGTTTGCATGCAGTCTCCATCCTTCTGAGAAGACCATTATTATCCCAGTTATTGAATACAAGCTTCTTATTTGGCTTTAGGGGAGATATCTCATTATTTCATCTTTAGAAGGGTGCCTCCCTTTTACTTAGGTGAATTTCCTTGATAAGACAAGTCGCATTAGGCCTTAGAATCCATGCATAGCTTGCATGCTTACTCTATATTGATCAGAGTGACAATATAACCCTAGTACTAGCTTCCTGCAGCAATCTACCGTCATTGGAGTAGTTATTATACACTTTGTATTCTGAGGAAGGCACATTTACTACAAGGGTTCATTATTGGATTGATACCTTCCCATTTCTCGTCTGATCCTTGGCACATTTCTTGCATCTAGGTCTCATATTGACATACATCCACTACTTCATCTATTGGTACGTACATGCGTCATCTATATCCCTATTTTATAGAATTTATGATTATGTGGGTTATTTAGGGGTTGGAAAACCCATGCATATGCATGCATGCTCATGCAAGGATATTTTAGTACATGCATTCATGTTTACTTCAAGTATTGGGCCATAAAGACTACTAGCAAGCAACAAAAACACCATAAACAGACAGAAATATTGTTGGTATATTACAGTGGTATCAAAGCATGTTCCTCGCCAGCTGTGGGAGCATGCATTTGTGAAAAGTAAATGAATACTGATGACCCACACAATATTACTTATAGGAGGCAGAGGCTTAGGAAAAGTGGAAGAAGAGAAGAAGAAGAGTTAGAGGATAGTTTGGGAAATAAGTATTTTCATTATTGCATAGTTTGGGAGATGTTATATTCATACATGTAAATATTGTTATGAATTAGTACCTTTGTTAATTGATTGTACTCACTTATGTTGTTGTTGTGTTATATTGGTTGTATTAATGATTTGTGTTATGGTGGCATATTTCATGTTTAGTTTATTCATGAGATTAGTCTAGTGATAATGGGATTTACTCTAACGAACAAATGCATATTGATTTCGGTTGATTATGGGATAGTACTATGTGTAGTATTTCATCTATAAGAAATGTATATATGTTGAAAGGAGTAATACTCTGAAATGGCTAATGTTATGATTGAGCATGAGCAATTGATATAGCCATCGTATGAAGATTGGTCCATTGCTCTTGTAAGAACTATTATGTGATCAAAATAATTGCGATTTATGCATATTCTAGGACATTGATCATGTAGTTTGATAAAACGACTAAAAGAATTTGTTTATGTTGTTCTTAATTCTTTAACTAGCTATGCAATGCAACAAGAGATGGGGGCATGATGTTACAAGGAAATTGGGAGGGAAATATTCAAACCCTTGAGCCAATCAAGTCAAGCCAAGTGTCAATGAGAGAACCCATGAACCCTCAACTACCCATGTTGACTTTTGTACCCAACCATTCATTTCTCCCAAGAGTTGGTTGAGGTAGTTAATGCCTTGGGGAATGGGAGGTATGGCTATCCAAATTCAAGTATGGGAAAGCCACCCTTCCTAGAAATTCATGTCTGGCTTCTTGGGGAAGAAAGGAGCCATGAAATTGCCTCCAAGCCATTATTCACCAACCAGCTTTGCTCTCCCATGAGTTTAGAGCTACCTGGGCGTTTTTATCCAGGGCTTTGCTGTGTTTTCCTTCATTATCCTAGCTGGGAAGGGCGTTTTTGGTGTTGTGTAACAGTGGGGAAAAAAGGGAAATCGATTTGGGGACCATAGAGGCTGTTTTGACTCACTGATTGCTTGTATATCTGTGGGAGAAATCGTTTTCTTCCCTATGGTCGATTTTCTCTCTCACAAATCTGTTTTTGATGTGCCTACATTTTGGGGAAAACCCTTGTCCATCTAGCTTCTAAGTCCCATTGCCGAAATTGTGTTTCCCATCCCATACCTGAGTTTTGGGTGTAAGAGAATGCTGGGGTTGAGTTGGGTATCCATTGCTTTGGGTTGTGCTATGATTGAGGGTTCCCTTTTCCTTGTAGATATCATGCCCAGCTCGGGGGTGGTCTCTAAATGCTGAAAGAATACAGGCTGGGCAGATACCTATGGCTAGGAGGAACGTTGCAGCGACATATCTAGTTGTTTGGGTCAATTGCACAACAAAGATAAGTGTTTTCTATCTATGTGTTTTACCTCTGTAGTGTTTAAATTAATGACTGTTACTGATATATTCAGTGCATATGAAAACATGCGTGTGGATGAGTTTATTTCCACTCTGCATATTTGTTTGATTTACATTTGCACACATCTCTTTTATGCATGTGAATCTAATGAATATGGATGAGTTTATGAAAAACCCCATAGAATGGCATCAGGTTCCCTTCCTCACATTGATTCCAAGGGTGGGGACATTACAAAGAAGAAGAAGAAATGTTGAATCAATAATCACTTATTACATAGAAAATGGAGAAAAATTGTTGGATCATACATTAGATGTAATATGGGACTCTGAATAATGAATAATAACTGAATACAATCAAATGAATTCAAATGCAACTAAGGTCATTCGAATTCTCCTCAAAGTGTGGCTTGGATAGCATTGGATACATCACCCAAACCAGTGGCAGTAGTCACAATAGTCAAATAGTCAGTCAAATGAGTCTAATTGAGTGCATGGGCATTGATCTAGGGAAGGAGACTCCAATGTGGGCACATGAGGAGCTATCAATAGTCAGTATAGATGATATAGTGTCTCTGGAGGTCTATCTAAGTGGTTCAGTTTGTTAAATTAGTAATCAATCCCCAAAACAAGGAACATATCCACTAATCATGGAACTAACTGAAGTAAATCCTAAATAGATGGAAGAGGACGCACTTGTAATCTAGTGATGAAAAAAATGGCACATCATATACTAGGAGGGATAAACCTGAGCAGAAACAGGCTCCTGGGGGCTGTAAAATAAGGACTAAGTGCTGGGAGACTACCAAACTGATGACTGGCTGCATGCAATTGCATGCAGATGACTGGATGCATGCAGAATTGCATGTAGATGACTAGATGCATGCATGCATGCAAAATATAAAAATAATGGTGATAATATTTCAACACCCCCCACAAGCTATACTATGAGGAACAACTGAAATGGTAGGGCCTTGGTAGCTAAGGCCAAAGGTCACCCCATACAAACAATATAAATAAATAAAGTGAGGAAAGAGAGAAAACTGAGTGGGAAGAAAGCCCCCCCTCACGATAGACTATGGTAGGATGATCAATCATGTACATCACTCACCACAAATGGTAAGTCTCCACTGAAGAAGGATATGTCGACAGTAAATGGATCAGTAATGCGAGAAGGATGAAACCTTCCATTCTAAAAACCAGATCTGGTCCTCCTCGGATCAAGTGGATATCCCACAAGATCACCAGCAAATCTAAGAGTAGTGGTTTCCCATCTAGGAAGAGGAGGATCATCAGGTGCAATATATGGATCTTGGTCTTACATTCACTCATCTTCACTAATAGGTTCTAGATCTTCAGGTTCTTATGGATCTCTATCTAGCATTCGCTCTTCATCATCTTCACTCCCATAATCTGAATCTAAATTGTCATGTGATGAATATTCACTCTCTTGGAGCTCATCAAGAAATGGAGGTTTTATGAACTTGCTCTTCCTACCAAGCATGGTGAGAACAAATCCAAAAATATGAAGGTGATCCTGGAACCTATGATTCGAACCAACTGATATAGGATCAACTCCATGAATTGATTGATGATTTCTTGTGATCTCCTTTGTACCAACTAGGGTGAGATCAAAGCCAAATGAACCATGAAGTAATGGTAATGGCTTGGACTTCAAATTAGCTCCAAGAATTGATAAATGGTTTCTTATGATCTCCTT
The DNA here is from genome assembly GCA_027924585.1 of Larix kaempferi. Lineage (NCBI taxonomy): Eukaryota > Viridiplantae > Streptophyta > Pinopsida > Pinales > Pinaceae > Larix > Larix kaempferi. The sequence continues at coordinate 11,621,131 of BSBM01000217.1, read as the reverse complement.
TCAACCAACAGGAGTGAGATCGAAACCAAAATCACAAGTATATGCATGAGACTTGAAACCAAGTGAATGATGGTGTCTTCCATCTTCGGTAAAACTCTGAAAACATGTGCCAATGACCAAATAGGAGTCCATAGGAAGCATTTGATCAAGGAGGGAAAATGAATTGCCTCCCAAATCTGATTTTACCTCCAAAATACTCAGTAGGTCATCATCAGCAGGCTCATGGGAAGTAGATATTTTGAAATTCTCTTCAACTTCTTGTGCAGTAGCTGACATCTCTTGATTAGCATTCGAATCAGAAGATGGATCGAATCTTGAAACCATGTCTTGAATTTCGACCTCATCTTGAACAACTTCATCATGGGAGATGATGGAGGTCGAATCATGAATAAAGAGAGCACTGAAGGAAGTACTACTGGTCTTGTTCTCCAAATGGCTAACAGCATCCTCTTCCTTCTTTCCAAATAATCTGTCCAATCATGTCCAGTTATCACTTGGATGTTCTATAGGATCAATGAGGTATTCCATATTGGAAATCATAGCAATACATATTGTTGCTGAGGCTCTATCACAATCATCTAGCCAATCTTCTTCCTCTTCATAGGAAACAAATTCTCTCTTAACACCAATACACATCTCGAAAAGACCATATCTCTTCAGGTATGCTATCATTTTTTGTTTCCATTCTTCATAGTTGTATGAAGAGAGAGAAGGAATTGCTTTCAGATTCATCGAAGATGTTGTAGAATTCGAATCTACTGTTGCAACTGCAGAAAACTGCTGCAATTGCCGAAATAATCAAAACTGCTGAAACTATAGAAAACTTCAAAACTACTCCAACTACAGAGAACTTCGAATAACCTACAAAAACAATGGAGATCCATTGTAGTTGCTGAACTCAAAACTGTTGAAGATGGGATAGTCTTGCAAAACAAATCAGAATTATGAAATGGAGAACTGTTGCAATTCGAATTGAACACCACCTTAGGACATTGAGAACATGTGACTGGGTCCTTCACACCTGGATAGACCTCACCAGATTTTTCCAGTGAATTCAAGGCAATAGCACCAGGATTGTTGTGGAAACCTAGAGGCTTCTAGTGCTCAATGAAAGAGAGCTTCTCAAGGAATTGCTGTAACTGTTGCTTCTGCAATTCAAATAGCTGCTATCAGCTCTTATACCATGTGATATTTTAGGGTTAGGATCACTCGGCAGTAGAAGACCTCACTAGAATTCACTCAAGAAGTGCAGAAAGAAGAAGAAGAAATGTTGAATAATTAATCACTCATTACACAGAAAATGGAGAAAAAATGTTGTTTCATACATCAGCTGTAAGCTGGCACTTAGAATAATGAATAATAACTGAATACAATCAAATGAATTCCAATGAAACTAAGGTAATTCAAATTCTCCTCAAAGTGTGGCTTGGATAGCATTGGAGACATCATCCAAACTAGTGGCAGTAGTCACAATAGTCAAATAGTCATTCAAATGAGTCTAACTGATTCTAACTGAGTGCATGGGAATTGATCTAGGGAAGGAGACTCCAATGTGGGTGCATAAGGAGCTGTCTTTAGTCAGTATAGCTGATCTAGTATCTCTGGAGGTCTATCTAAGTGGTTCAGTCAGTTAATTTAGTAATCAATCCCCAGAACAAGGAATAGATCCACTAATCATGGAACTAATTGAATTAACTCCTAAATAGATGGAAGAAGGCACACTTGTACTCCAGTTATGAAAAAGGGTGCATTAGTGGCTAGGAGGAATAAAAATGAGTAGAAACAGGCTTCTGGGGCTGCAAAATAAGCACTAGGTGCTAGGAGACTACAATATTGGTGACTGGATGCATGCAGAATTGAATCTAGGAATGCAAAATATAAAAATAATGGTGAGCATATTCCAACACCCCCCGCAAGCTATACTATGAGGAACAACTGAAATGGTAGGGCCCTAGTAACTGAGACCAAAGGTCACCCCATACAAGAAATCTAAATAAATAAAGTGAAGAAAGAGGGAAATCCCAGTGGGAAGAAATCCCCCCCCTCACGATAGACTGTGGTAGGATGATCAATCATGTACATCATTCACCCCAAATGGTAAGTGGACTTCTCCACTGAAGAAGGATCTGTTGGAAATAAATGGATTAGTAATGTGAGAATGATGAAACCTTCCATTCTGAAAATCAGGTTTGGTCCTCCTCGGATCAAGTGGATCTCCCACAAGATCTCCAACAGATCTAAGAGTAGTGGCTGCCGATCTAGGAAGAGGAGGATCATCAGGTGCAATATTTGGATCTTGGTATTCCATTCACTCATCTTCACTAATAGGTGCTATATCTTCAAGTTCTTGTGGATCTGTATCTAGTATTCGCTCTTCATCATCTTCACTCACATAATCCAAATCTGAATTATCATGTGATGAAGATTCACTCTCTTGGAGCTCATCAAGCAATGGAGGCTTTCTGAACTTGCTCTTTATACCAAGCATGGTGAGCAAAAATCCAAAAATATGAAGATGATCCTAGAACCTCTGATTCAAACCAACTGAGGTAGGATCAACTCCATGAATTGATTGATGGTTTCTTGTGATCTCCTTTGCACCAACAAGGGTGAGATCAAAGAAAAATGAACCATGAAGTAATGGTAATGGCTTGGACTTCAAATCAGCTCCAAGAATTGATAAATAGTTTCTTATGATCTCCTTTGAACCAGCATGGGTGAGATCAAAACCAAAATCACAAGGATATGCATGAGACTTGAAACCAAGTGAATGATGGTGTCTTCCATCTTCGATAAAACTCTCAAAACATGTGCCAATGACCAAATAAGAGTCCATAGGAAGAATTTGATCAAGGAGGGCGAATGCATTTCCTCCCAAATCTGATTTAAACCTCCAAAATACTGAGTAGGGTCGTCATCTTGCACATCAGTAGGCTCATGGGAAGTAGAGATTTTGAAAGTCTCTTCAATTTCTTGTGTAGTAGTTGACATCTCTTGATCAGAATTCGAATAAGAAGATGGATCAAATCTTGAAACCATGTCTTGAATTTCGACCTCATCTTGAATAACTTCATCATGAGAGATGATGGAGGCTGAATCATGAATAGCGAGAGCACTAAAGGAAGTACTAGTGGGCTTGTTCTCCAAATGGCTAACATCATCCTCTTCCTTCTTTCCAAATAATCTGTCCAATCTTGTCCAATTATCACTTGGATGTTCTGTAGGATCAATGAGGTATTCCATATTGGAAATCATAGCAGTACATATTGCTACTGAGGCTCTATCACAATCATCTAGCCAATCTTCTTCCTCCTCATAGGAAACAAATTCTCTCTTAACACCAATACACATCTCGAAAAGGCCATATCAATTCAGGTATGCTGTCATTTTTTGTTTCCATTCTTCATAGTTGTATGAAGAGAGAGAAGGAATTGCTTCCAGATCCATGGAAGATGTTGTAGAATTCGAATCTACTGATGCAACTGCAGAAAACTATTGCAACTGCCGAAATCATCAAAACTGCTGCAATTGCATGAAACTGCTGCAACTGCAAAAAAATTCAAAACTACTGCAACTGCAGATAAATTCGAATAACTTGCAAAAACATTGGAGATCCATAGTAGTTGTTGAATTCGAATATGTTAAAGATGGGATAGTCTCGCAAAACAAATGAGAATTATGAAATGGAGAACTACTACAATTCGAATTGAACACTGCCTTAATATAATGAGAAAATGTGATTGGGTCCTTCACACCTGGATAGAACTCACTGGATTGCTCCAGTGAATTCAAGACAATAGGACCAGGATTTGCTATGGAAACCTAGAGGCTTCTTGTGCTCAATGAAAGACAACTTCTCAAGGAACTGCTGCTGTTGCAATTTGAATAACTGTTGTCAACTCTGATACCATGTGATATTTTAGGATTAGGATCACTCGACAGTAGCAAACCTCACTAGAATTCACTCAAGAAGTGCAGAAAGAAGAAGAAGAAATGTTGAATCAATAATCACTCATTACACATAAAATGGAGAAACATTGTTGTATCATACATCGGTTGTAAGCTGACACTCTGGATAATGAATAATAACTTAATACAATCAAATGAATTCGAATTCCACTAAGGTCATTCGAATTCTCCTCAAAGTGTGGCTTGGATAGCATTGGAGACATCATCCAAACTAGTGGCATTAGTCACAATAGTCAAATAGTCAGTCAAATGAGTCTAACTGAGTGCATGGGCATTGATCTAGGGAAGGAGACTCCAATGTGGACGAATGAGGAGCCATCAGTAGTTAGTATAGAAGATCTAGTCTCTTTGGAGGTCTATCTAAGTGGTTTGGTCAGTTAAACTAGTAATCAATCCCCAAAACAAGGAACACATCCACTAATCATGGAACTAATTGAAGTAACTCCTAAATACATGGAAGAGGGCGCAGTTGTACTATAGTGATGAAAACAAGGGCGCATCAGTGGTTAGGAGGTCTAAACCTGAGCAGAAACAGGATCCTGGGGGTTGCAAAATAAGGACTAGGTGCTGGGAGACTACCATATTGATGACTGGATGCATGCAATTGCATGTAGATGCATGTAGATGAATGGATGCATGCATAATTGCATGCAGGCATGCAAAATATAAAATGACCCAACTAGTGGTCATGGTTCCATATCGAGCTCCAAAGATCTTTTGCTTGAATTCCAGAATGGAAGATGCAGTTACACCCCCGCTATAGACATATGGGCTCTCGGCTGCATTTTCGTGGAGATGCTACAGCCAGTCACGAGAGGAAAAACTCTGTTCAACCTCAATGACTTGGGGTCTCGGTTCCAGCAGTTGGAAAATATTTTTGAGGTCATTCCTAAGCCTTCTACAGATGACACGTTGGAGTTTGTTCCAAGTGAGAGTGACTACCATTTATTCAGAGAGCATTTAAGCAATGAACCCCCTAAAACTCCTTTGAGGAGCCTCCTATTTGGGGTTGAAGATGATGCGGTTGATTTATTAGAGAAAATGCTTACGTTCAACCCATACAAGAGAATCACCACCACCGAAGCTCTTGCACATCCATATTTTCAAGATTTAGCAGCCGAAGATCAAGGTGGCATTAACAATCACACGATCGAAGACATCCATGAAGAAGAAATAAAGAGTAAAGATATACAACAACTTAGGTAGGTTATATACCAGGAAATAGTCTTTTTTAGGGTTGAAATTTGGAAGAAACAGAATAACCAAAAGCTGTGACAGTACTATATATTTTACAAGTGGGTGATAACCAATAGCATATCTATATTTTTATAAGTGGGTGATAAACTTTGTTCAACATATATTAACCACATTTGTTTAAGGGTGACTTCAATTCATGATTGACTTAAATTCATGGTTAACTTCATTACATAATTGACTTCATGTCATAGTTGTGTTATGATTGATTATATAATTATTTACTAAAAATTTGATATAAATTAAAATATCAATTATTTGAAAATAATGTTTTACTATAAAATTTTATAAAACGTTTATTGATATTCTATAGATTATTATGGAAAAAATAGGGAAATGTTATTAAGTTAACAAGTAGCATATAAGAAATTCTAGGAATATATCTATATTCAAAGTGATTGTTGAGCATTAGACTCTATGCATAATCATAACATATCTACATTTATCGTGAAAATTTGCTTACCTCAAATATGATATATCTCTATAGAGGACACATTTAATTTTATTAATACATATTATATAATGAAATGTTTATCTCAAAAATGATATATGTTAATATGTGTTTGTTCCAGTTGTGTACTAGGAAAACATCATCGGGACAGTTTTGACAAACGTGCCTCTTGGCACGCCTCGGTTCCCTTAGAGCTTGTGCACAGTGACTTGTGTGGTCCTCTTCCATCTACTTACTTTTCTGGTTTCAAATATTTCTTAACTTTCATTGATGATTACACCAGACGCAGTTGGGCTTATTTTCTAAAACTTAAGAGCGAATTATTTAACATGTTCTTGGCCTACAAGGCCCTTGTTGAAAAACGATCTGGTCATCAAATTATTAAGTTAAGATCTGACAATGGAGGAGAATATGTTAACAAAAATTTCACTACTTTATGCATTGAACAAGGAATCCAACAATAACACACCATTCCATATACACCACAACAAAATGGTGTAGCTGAACAAAAGAACCGCACTTTAAAAGAAATGGCTAATTGTATGATCCAATCTAAGGGACTTAGTCTTCAATTTTGGGCTGAAGCCATTAATTGTGCAAATTACATAGTTAATCACACCCCCACTAAAGCTTTACAGGGTATCACACCAGAAGAAGCATGGAGTATAACTAAACCTAATGTAAGTCACTTTCGTGTGTTTGGTAGTGAAGCATGGGCTCATATTCTGGATAAAAAACAGAAAGCATTGCAACCTAAAAGTGAAAAGTGCATATTTGTTGGATATTCTGAAGATGTAAAAGGTTATAGACTTCTTCAACCACATTCTCATGATGTAATTATTAGAAGAGATGTTAAATTTGATGAAAATCTCTTGGCTTGTGAGCCTAACTCGGCGATTGTACCATCTTTGGCCTGCAAGCCTGATTCGGCAATTATGCCTTCTTCTTCTTCCAACATCCTTGACAAGTTTCCAACTCCAGTTTCTGATGATGACAGTGAGAACGAAAATCCACCTCTGTCTGCTCATGTTCCTCGAGTTGCACCAGCAGAAGTGCTTCCTCGATGGGTTCGTTCAACATGTGAAGTAGCTGGTGATATTGTCGGTGATCCTAGAAATCAATGTCAAACACGTTCTCAGTTTCAGTGAGCCTCTTCTCTTTTGGCTCAAGTTTCCGAGAATCATGATCCAGAAACTTTTGTAGAAGCTTCAAGAAATCCAGATTGGGATGCAGCTATGGATGAAGAATATCGTTCCTTAATGGCGAACGATACTTGGGATCTTGTACCTCTTCCAAAAGGAAGAAAACTTGTCAAATGTAAATGGGTCTACAGAACTAAGTATGCATCATATGGAAGTGTTTAAAGACTTAAGGAAAGGTTAGTTGCCAAAGGTTTTTCCCAAGATGAATGGATTGACTACAATGAAACCTTTACTCCTATTGCAAAACTGAACTCCATCCACCTTGTTCTTTCCATTGCAGCCTTACATAATTGGGAAGTCCATCAAATGGATGTTAAGTCTGCCTTCTTACATGGTGATTTACAGGAGGAAATTTACATGGAACAACCTCCTGGATATGTTCAGAATAACTCTAGCCTTTTCTTCCGCCTTAAGAAATCCTTATATGGCCTTAAGCAAGCTCCTAGAGCTTGGTATGCCAAAATGGATAGCTTTCTCCTTGACACTGTTTTTTCTAGATGCCATTCTGACCCCAATGTCTATACCAAGATAGTAGGAAACCATCTCATCATACTTGTTCTATATGTTGATGACCTTATTCTTATTGGTAGTGACCCTAAGCTTATAACCCATGTGAAATCTAGTCTTAAGCAAAATTTTGAAATGTCAGACTTAGGACATTTGCATTATTTTCTTGGTTTCCAAGTCTTGCAAACCAAAGAAGGAATCTTTCTTTCTTAGTATAAGTATGCTTGTGAACTTCTTTGTCACTTTCACATGGAAGATTGTACACCAACCCCTTCTCCCTTCCAATTTGGAGTCAAAATTTATGCCACTTGTACTTCACCTGAAGTAGATGCCACCTTGTATCGTTAGCTTGTTGGTAGTCTCTTATACTTGACTCATTCCCGTCCTGACCTTTCCTTTGTTGTTGGTCGTGTTGCCCATTATATGCAAACACCTCATGAAAGTCACTGGAAAGCAGCTAAAAGAATACTTCGATATATTTGAGTTACAATTCAATTTGGGATTCATTACAGTACAGGGGGGAAACCATTGTTAGTTGGTTTCACTGATTCAAATTGGTCCGTCGATCCTGATGATCAAAATTCTAGTGCAGGTTATGTTTTCAGTCTAGGATCTGGACCTGTCACTTGGGCTTGTAAGAAACAACAAACTCTTGCTCTTTCTTCAGCAGAGGCAGAATATCGAGTCGCAGTTAATGCCAGTCAGGAAGCCTTATGGCTTCGACAGATCATTTTAGAGTTTGGATTTGAGTAGCAGCAGCCTACTCCACTTTGGTGCGACAATCAAAGTGCCACCAAGGTTGCCAAAGATCCAGTCCTACATCAACGCAGCAAACACATTGAGCTACATATGCACTTCATCAGAAATCTTGTTCATGATCGTGTTCTTGAAGTGCTCTTTTGTCCTCTAGATGACCAAGTTGCAGAAATCTTCACCAAGTCTCTTACAGAAGCGAAGTTTTCTAAACTTCGATCTATGTTAGGAGTTCATGAATTTGTCATTAAGGGGGGATAGGCTCTATTGCCTCCTTCCTTCTCCTAATAGTGTCACTTTTGTAAATCCTTCAATCCTATCCCAAGTTGTTCTTAAGGGGGGATGTTAGGATATTTAGACACTTAGGAGTTAGTTAAGATCAATTTGTGTAATATATCCATTAGGAAAAGTGTGTTTCTTTAGTATGCATTAGTATGCATTTGTAAATATTTAATCCAACGGTCACGATATGTTCTAGACATAGAGTGATCTGACGACTCAACTTTTCTTAGATCATACCTAACCTTGATCTGTGGCTTAGCACCCGATTGGTCCATGATCTCTATTTAACGCGCATGGAGGGTCAGTGTCTAGTTGATCGATTATGAGAAGCTCATTTGTAACTTTCTTTCTTTGCATAATAAATTGCTCCGTAGAAGCTATTTGGCCGGGGTCATGGAGTGTTTCCCTCTCAAGGGTTTAAACCACGTCAAAACATCGGTGTATTGATCTGTGATCTGTTTGTGTGAAGTGCTTGCTCTAGGTGTTCGATCTTTTGGGAGTACCATGTGTACCCGAACATATAAGGGATAGAAAAAACCAACACCTTTTAAATTCAACCATAATTGGTTGGAGGATCCTGAGTTTGTACAAATGATAACAACAAATTGGGACAAAACTTATGCAAATTTGGGAAGATCAAATAGCTAGCAATTAGCAACATCGTTGAGCAAAGTGAAGAAGTTAACAATTAATTGGTCAATTAAGAAGCTAAGAAAAAAAACAAAAGGCTTAAATATTCTGAAGGCAAGATAAAGGATTTATATTCAAGGAATTATGATATTGTAAGTGAAGAGAATTTAAATTTGTTTATAGAATTGGAGAAAGAAAGAAATGGAATTTTAAGGGAGAAGGAAGTGGAAAGTAGGCTAAAAAGAAGAGCAGTTTGGCTTGCACTAGGAGATGAGAATACAATGTATTTTCATAAATTTTCCAATTAGAGAAAAAGAAAAAATACAATATGGGAAATCAATAAAATTGGAGGGGAAAATATCAAAGGTTTTGAAACTTTAGATGAAGAAGGAGTAAGAAATTTTAGGGAAATCTATGCGGAACCAGAAAGGAATAATATAGTAGAGATAGTTCATACTTGCACTCTTTTCCCAAGATGTATAAATGAAGCAGATGATGAAAACATTTTTCCACCATTTACAAGGAAGGAATTGGAAGAAACTCTGGAGAAATGAAAAGAAAAAATTCCAGGCCCAAATGGTTGGACTTTTGAATTATTCCTAGCTTGTTTTGATTTACTAAGTGATAATTTGCTCAATTTAATTAAAGATACAAGATCCTCCGAAAGGTTGCTCTCCAGTTTCAATTCTAGTTAATCATTCTAATTACAAACGTGGATAATCCAGTTTCATTTGGGGACTTTAGACCAATATCTTTGTGTAATGCATTGTATCTAAAAGAATCTCAAAGATAATCGCTGAAAGAATAAATCCTTATCTTTAAAAAATCATTTCCGCAAAACAGTTCAAGTTTCTAGAAGATAGGAATATCCATGAAGCAGTTGCAACAACTCAGGAATGCATTCAAACTATAAAAAATAAGGCAATGGAAGCAAAGGTAATAAAACTTGACCTTGCTAAAGCATACAATAGAACAAGCTGTTTATACATAAGGTTACTACTTATTCAGAGTTGATTTTCAGTGGAAATGGTAAATTGGATTTGGGCTTGTATAATAGTCAACTTTGAAATAATGGTTAATGGGGCAGCTTCAAAAAATTTTACTCCATCTAGAGGATTCCCATTGTCACCATACCTATTTCTATTAGTAATGGAGGGTCTTATCATAGCACTTAATGTGGCTAAAATGACTAACAAGATTCAAGGAATCAAGTTTGAATAATATATAAGTCTCACACATATTTTGTTTATGGACAAAGTGTTTCTTTTTTCACGTGAATTAGAGGAGGAAGATAAAGTAGTAAAATAAGTTTTGGACAGGTTCAGTTTGGCAACGGGAATGGTCATAAATAATGGGAAATCATCATGCTATTATAACAATATAATACAAATTATTTTAAAGTCCTTTCAAGAAAGGTGGCCTATGGATCAGTATGATCTTTCTTCTGGTTTTAAATATTTAGGTTTCAAATTGAAACTGAGCAACTATGGGAAGAATGATTAGGAATGGTTGATTGCGAAAGTGGAAGCTAACATAAATTTATGGTGCAACAGATTCCTTTCTAGGGGAGGTAAATTTGTTTTAATACAATCAGTGTTCAATGCGATACCAATATATTGTATGATTTTGGTTTAGATTCCAAAAGGAGTCATGAATCATTTGATAAAAATGTTTTTCAATTTCCTATGGAAAGGAAATGCAGAGAAAGGAATTTACTGGGTTGTATGGAAATTGATAGCAACACCAAAAGAAGGAGGATGGGGACTAAATGAGCTATTCATATTTGGAAGATCACTAGCAGCAAAAATGGTATGGAATTTTATAAGCAAGGAAGGAAAATGGAAGACTATATTAAGAAGCAAATATCTGAATGGAGGACCTCAAATAGATTGGATTAGAAATCCAGTTAAAAACTACAAGGGAGGATCAATCATCTAGAAGGCATTGAATTTAGTGTTTCTGGTTATAGGATATTTGCTAGTTTGGAGGTTTGGAAATGGTTCTCGAGCATTATTAGGAAGGGACGATATTATGGAATGCAGGAAGCAAATCAAATTAAATGCAGACTTAATAAAATTACTAAATGAGAAAGTTATGGTTTATGTAAGGGATGCGGGGATTATTGAAGAAAATAACAGGATAAATCAGAAAGGGAAATCAGTGGAGTCATTGGACTTAATAAGAGACTGGAAATATGAATGGAACAAATGGATTGAAGAAATGGAAAGATGGTTTGTATTCTTGAATAAGGAACTAGAAAAAATGATTTGGACCGGTAACAAAGAAGAAGGGATCTATTCCATAAAGAAATCATATGAGTTATTTTGGAACTTTATGAATCAACAAGGAAGCTGGTGGTGGTCGACGGAATTGGAATCTTTGGCTCCTCGGTTAGATTGCTACGTAAGATAGAAATGGGGAACAAATGAAGGAAAGTAACGGTTTACTTTTCCTTAGATTAAAACCTTAAGTGTCGTCTTAAGTCATGTGGGTCCTAAATTGAAACTCTGTCATTGTAGGAATTACTATTCGCCGCAAGCATCTAAGTAGATCCTAGAGAGAATCTCGTAGAGAGATATGAGAGAGTTTGTCTCCTTAATGGAGAGTCTAAATCTGCTAGGCCGCCCCTTGTCTCTATGCCAATATTTGAAACTGCCAATTGTCACCGTTGAGAGAACCTTCTTAAGAGGAGTGGAACTCGACTAGAAGGGAGACGCAACTCATCTTTATTCTGGTAGGTTTTCTATCTATTGAAATTGGTATCCTTGAGTTTAAAACCTGGGAAGGGACGGCTCCTAAGGAACCTGATCCCAAGTCGATTCACTATCAATTTCTTGTAGGTTATACTCTATGGTGTGGGACGGCTCTGTGTGAGCACTTCCAGATTGCGTCTGTTTTTTTATATTAAGTAGATTTATGCACATATGGTTGATAGAGTTGTGGAGGAAAGAAACGCGTCGATTCTCTCCAACTATATAAATATATTGATATATTTCATATGCGTAGAAGCGTTACAGATCTCTTGGAAGAACTCCCATTCATTTTTATTGTTGTGTGGCTCCCAAGAGGGCAAGCATTCTAATCTTATTGCTGCATATTTTTTTTATATTGAAATTATGTTTAAATGGTGTAGTAAGAAGGTATATACTTTTGAGAGCTTGATCCCATTATTTTAGATTGCTTTGTTTGTATAAAAATATATATGCACAGATTTTTTTATAAACTATATGATGGAGCCCAGACTTGGATTGCATCAAGCAAGTTGTTCTTTGTTGGAATCGACTTCTATCGATCTATGCCTTCCTATTTTGATGGAAGCTTCTATTGAACAATGTCACATTATTGTATCTTTCTCTTTTATTATATGGATATGGTTAGAGGTTGGGCGATATCAATAGGATCGACCCATGCCCACACTTGCATCGTTGTTATATTACTTGCATTGAAATAGAGAAAGGTTGGGCAATCCCAAGAGGATTGAACCCCACCTGAACATAACCTCTTTTTAAATGCGCGATGGAGATTAGGGATCTCTGCACTTAATAGTGATTTATTTTTTGTATTAATTACGTATGTATAATGTTTGTTTGACATGAGTTTTCCATTGATGATTTCTCTCTCTCTCTCTCTATATATATAAGCTCAAGAATGGAGCCGACCCATGATTTCATGGTGAAGTCTAAATATTTTTATTACCCTTGTTTTTACACAAATTCTTATGTATATTCTATATAAATATTTTAGGGTTGGTGAATGGAGCGCCTTGTTTGGGTATAGGCCCGCTATTGATTAAAATTAAATGTTATTGTGAACATTTATAAATTGGGCAAAATATTTGGGTATAGATCGTCTTATAATAAAGTTAAATGTTATTGGGAATATTTTCAAATTGGGCCATGCCTTTGGGTATAGCCCCTCTTTTAATTACGATAAATGTTATTATAAAAATTTATAGGGTTAGGTGATACATTTGGATATAGATAAATGCTAGTGTGAACATTTCTATAGTTTGGGAGACACAAGTGGGATTGACAGTCTTGTAATATGACTTTAGTATTTAAACTACCACACAACTACACAGACAAGCTAGAATTGCTTGGTGTGCTAATAAATATTTAGTCTTGTCTCTTACGTGTTAAATATAGTGGGTGGATTGTGTGTGAGATGATCCTCTAACCTAGTGGATTCGTTTCCAACTCGGGGGTGGCCTCTTGGTGGCAAAAATACACATCGGATAGGGAGCCAAATCGTTGGGAGGAAAATTGCAGTCAAACCTTCAGTCGCATAAGTCTATATGGATCGAGATAAGTATTTTCATTATTGCATAGTTTGGGAGATGTTATATTCATACATGTAAATATTGTTATGAATTACCTTTTTTCATTGATTGTACTCACTTATTTTGTTGCTGTGTTATATTGGTTGTATTAATGATTTGTGTTATGGTGGCATATTTCATGTTTAGTTTAGTCATGAGATTAGTCTAGTGATAATGGGATTTACTTTAAAGAACAAATGCATATTGATTTCGGTTGATTAATGTTACTAATGTAATGATAGTATGTGTAGTATTCCATGTAGAAGAAACGTATATATGTTGAAAGGAGTAATACTCTGAAATGGCTAATGTTATGATTGAGCATGAGCAATTGATATAGCCATGGTATGAAGATTGGTCCATTGTTATTGTAAGAAATATTATGTGATCAAAATAATTGTGGTGTATGCATATTTTGGGACATTTATCATGCAGATCGATAAAATGACTAAAATAATTTGTTTATGTTATTAAACAGTTATGTTGTTCTTAAATCCTTAACTAATATCACATAGGATGTAGGAAATATGCATTGAGAATCATAGATTTATTAAGAAGACTATTATTACATATCATTAAATGTTGTACTTATTTAGATGCTACTTCTATGTTTCCCTAAGAGTTTGATATCATATTGTTAATGAACTTGGAATGTCATGTTTTCATGGGCATGGTTGGATAATCATGTAGTCTTCTAAACATTGGTTAGGTTTAATGAATCTCAATTAAAATGAGTCTATATGAAATTGAATGGGGAATGTTTAAACTATGGTGAATAATGATCATAACAGATGACAAAATTATATGTTGAACGATGCAAGGAAAAGAAAATTACTCCCTATTTCCACATAATACTAACGAGGAATTTGGGTGTGTTACAGATTTATTCTTCATTTTGCTAATAATCTACAATGGTTCAATCAAACTCTAAATTATTTTTTTCTACGAGAAACACCATAACCACATACTTGTACACCAACAATATTTTAGATTACTTGCAAGCATTGATAGAATTAAGTGATCAAGTACTAATATTTCAAAATAAGTTACCTGGATTATCCACTTTGAACCTCAAAGATGCCCAATTGTGTGGTGCTACTTGTACATACACTGGCGTTGCTTGTCTATAGGTACATCGATTGATTGTATTATTCATCGGCGAATCTTTATTCCATTCTGTAGTTGGTTACTACTACAATGGAAATAATCACACCCTAAACAAGAATTTTACCTACACTTCTCAAGATCTTTCGATTTGTAAAACATAATGTGAATTGCTTAAAATAACTCAAATTTTTAAATAACCTCCAAAATGAAACGATTGATTTAACTAAATTAACGATTCAATAATTGTAAAACTTGTAGCAGTATTCAGTATGAGCGCCAACCCTCCATAAGTGGAGACGATGAAGAATATTCCGTATTTCTTAATCTTGACCATTGACAATGTGATAATTTCAAATTCAGGAACCCCACCCCACCCTTAAAGTTGAAATAAATATGCCTATCAGCGTAATTATTAAAAGCATGTATTTAGTAATGATGGTAATATGTGATATTACTTATGAGAGTAATGCTAAATGTTACTAGAAAATACATGATTCCATTAGAGGCACACCATAATGGATATTGAATTTATTGAGCAATGCTAAATGTTACAAGAAAATACATGATTCCATTGGAGGCACACCACAATGATATTGAATTTCTTGAAACAACTTTTTATTGAATAAGGGATCAAGAAATCTTCACTCTAATTTCACTAGATATTGATAAATACCTACAAAAATATTTTTGTTGAGCACCCCTCCCAATACATATTTCCAATTTAAAAACTCTATTTTTACGAGACATTCCCTAGTTTTACTAGATACCCATTTTTATACCCCACAAATACCTATAAACTCCACATACCCTACTCCCCCCCAATACCTACAAATTGACCTTATTCTTCACCATAAACCCACCTTTATCAATGAATGTGATAATATATTGATCAACAAGGTGAATCCCTTGTGTAAGAGATTAACTTCCTTGAACATGATACAATAGGTTAAGAGCCCACTATCGAGAGGCATTTAGCATGAGTGGAAGTCCCCCCCTCATGAGATACCAATGGGTCATTTCATATGGCATGGATTTCCTTGGATAGATGTGATGAGTTAGCCTATATTCTAAGAAAGAAACCAAAGATGGTTGTCCTCAGTGCCAATTGACAAGATAGTTATGATAGGTTTTTTTGTTAGGAGGTGAAGTCAATATCTATATCTTTGAAATTTTTTTGTGGAGTGGTACACAAATATCCCCTCACATGATTCATATGCATCGAAGGAGCTGGGAAAGCCCCCTTCTCGAGGGTTTGGGAGAAAAGCGTGAAGTGTTCACAATGAACCTAGCTAGGAGAAAGATCACATAAATCTTGCACGCGAGAGAGAGAAGAGAAGCAATATATTGAGAGAAAGAATGAATTGTATATTGGAATGAGTAAAATTACTAATGATATACTCTACATGGCTTAGTCAATTTTCCATAGTAGTGATCTGGATATATCTTAGACAGTCACCAATAGTAAAGTCATGCTTTATGCACGCAGTAAAAGACACACTTTATGAAGGTTGTTATTGGTATGATTTATGGAAGTAAAATCCATTCTTTATGGCAGTAAAATCCACACTTTATGGATGTATCTAGTGTGTAATATCTCTAACACCCCCACTAAACACTACTAGGGTGTAAATGATGAATGGATCCTGACAATCAAGGCCATGTTGAGTACCCATGTTAGAATGCATATAAGAATGAACACTGAAAAATAGTGGAAAGGTGAAAAACTTCACAGAAGAAAAACCCCCTCAAAGTACAATATATCAAAGAAGAAGAAAGAAGGGAAACTACTAAGCAACATTGTCCCTCACTCCAAGACAATCACAGAGGAAGTGAAACTTATGCTTCATAAATTTATTGGTGGGTATGTTAGTAGTTTGTTTGAAATATGGATAGTACTACAAATCGATGATCTTGTCATGTCATGTCCTCTTCTGCTTAAGCATAGAGGACCATCGCGCTAAACTATTTAATTCCCATAGGTTTGAGCAGGTACTGAGATTCAAGGAATTGACTGAGGATTGATGTGATTTATACCATAAAAATATCTTAATCATGGTTATTAGATCATCGATAAGTAAATGAGGGCCACAAGAACTAAGGGCCACCTCCATGCATTACATGCGGGCCATATTTCATGTTGCATGCACTAAAACACCTTTATTGAGATCTCATACACACAAAAAACAATGCATGCAAGTCAACTGGAAATTAAAAGAGAAAGCGGCCTATTCAAGAAAAATTTAGGTCAGGCCATTTCAAAGTTATATAAGAAAGGTAAAGCAAATGAGTAAGGTCTGCTTATTGATTATTCAATTGAGGATTCACCTTGGAGATCTCAGAGAGCTAGTTAGGGTTGAGGGAACACCACTCAACAATCAAGTGCATTTCGGTAGTGAAATATATCTTCCTTAGTCACTTTCAGGGTTGGATTACATAGGTTCAACATTGATTCTATCATAATATAGTATACTTTTTTGTTCATCAAGGCTCTAGCTATATCCAGCTGAGGAGGATTCACCCTCTCTTGCATGGGTGAATTGGGAAAAGAGGATGGCTTCATATCTTGACAGAAAACCACTATCTAGTCTACATGCGGTCTCCATCCTTCTGAGAGCACCAATAGTAGCCTAGTTACTGAATACAAGCTTCCTATTTGGCTTTAGGAGAGATATCTTATCATTTCGTCTTCAGAAGGTTGCCTCCCTTTTACTTGGGTGAATTTCCTTGAGAAGACAAGTCACATTAGGCCTTAGAATCCATGCATAGCTTGCATGCTTACTCGATATTGATCAGAGCGGTAATATAACCCTAGTACCAACTTCATGCAACAATCTACCATCATTGGAGTAGTTATTATACACTTTGTATTCTGAGGAAGGCACATTTACTACAAGGTTGCATTATTGGATTGATACCTTCCCATATCTCGTCT
Source organism: Larix kaempferi (assembly GCA_027924585.1). Taxonomy (NCBI): domain Eukaryota; kingdom Viridiplantae; phylum Streptophyta; class Pinopsida; order Pinales; family Pinaceae; genus Larix; species Larix kaempferi. The sequence continues at coordinate 11,603,726 of BSBM01000217.1, read as the reverse complement.
ATTCCTTGGCACATTTCTTGCATGCGGGTCTCATATTGACATACATCCACTACTTCATCTATTGGTACGTACATGCATCTTCTATATCTCTATTTTATAGAATTTCTGATTATGTGAGTTATTTAGGGGTTGGAAAACACATGCATATGCATGCATGCTCTTGCAAGGATAGTTTAGTACATGCATTCATGTATACTTCAAGTATTGGACCATAAACACTACTAGCAAGCAACAAAAATGCCATAAACAGATAGAAATATTGTTGGTATATTACAGTGGTATCAGAGCATGTTCCTTGCCAGCCATGGGAGCATGCAGTTGTGAAAAGGAAATGAATACAGAGGACCCACACAATATTACTTATAAGAGGTAGAGGCTTAAGAAAACTGGAAGAAGAGAAGAAGAAGAGTTAGAGGATAGTTTGGGAGATGTTATATTCATACATGTAAATATTGTTATGAATTAGTACCTTTGTTAATTGATTGTACTCACTTATGTTGTTGTTGTGTTATATTGGTTGTATTAATGATTTTTGTTATGGTAGCATATTTCGTGTTTAATTTATTCATGAGATTAGTCTTGTGATAATGGGATTTACTCTAACGAACAAATGAATATTGATTTCGATTGATTAATTTTACTAATGTAATGATAGTATGTGTAGTATTTCATGTATAGGAAATGTATATATGTTGAAAGGAGTAATACTCTGAAATGGATAAGGTTATGATTGAGCATGAGCAATTGATATAGCCACGGTATGAAGATTGGTCCATTGTTCTTATAAGAACTATTATGTGATCAAAATAATTGTGGTTTATGCATATTCTAGGACATTGATCATGTAGTTTGATAAAACGACTAAAATAATTTGTTTATGTTAATAATTAAAGAGTTATGTTGTTCTTAACTCCTTAACTAATCTCACATAGGATGTAGAAAATATGCATTGAGAATCATAGATTTATTAAGAAGAGTATTATTAGATATCATTAAATGTTGTACTTCTTTAGATGTTACTTCTATGTTTCCCTAATAGGGTGATGTCATATTGTTAATGAACTTGGAATGTCATGTTTTCATGGGCATGGTTGGATAATTATGTAGTCTTATAATCTCCATTAAAATGAGTTTATATGAAATTGAATGGGGAATATTTAAACTATCGTGAATAATGATCATAACGGCTGACGCAATTGTCTGTTGAACGATTCAAGGAAAAAAAATTACTCCCCATTTCCTCATAAGACTTGTGATATTTTAGGATTAGGATCACTCAGCAGTAGCAGACGTCACTAGAATTCACTCAAGAAGTGCAAAAAGAAGAAGAAGAAATGATGAATGAATAATCACTAATTACATACAGAATGGAGAAAAATTGTTGTATCATACATTAGCTATAATTTGGCACTCTGAATAATGAATAATAATTGAATACAATCAAATGAATTCAAATTCCCCTAGGGTCATTTGAATTCTGCTCAAAGTGTGGCTTGGATAGCATTGGATACATCATCCAAACCAGTGGCAGTAGTCACAATAGTCAAATAGTCAGTGAAATGAGTCTAACTGAGTGAATGGGCACTGATCTAGGGAAGGAGACTCCAATGTGGGTGCATGAGGAGCTATTAGTAGTTAGTATAGCTGATCTAGTGTCTCTAGAGGTCTATCTAAGTGGTCCAGTAAGTTAAACTAGTAATCAATCCACAAAACAAGGAACAGATCCACTAATCATGGAACTAACTGAAGTAACTCCTAAATAGATGGAAGAGGGCGCACTTGTACTCCAGTGATGAAAAAAATGGCACATCAATGTTTTAAGATTTAATATGCTTAGACAGAAAATAGCAGCATTACATTCCATTTTACAATAATAGCATATACAGGATCACTGAAGAAACAACAAGCATAGCATAAACACAAGAGACACAGATTTATCCTAGGAAACCGTCATGGGGTAGAAAACCCAGCAAAGCTTCCTCAATATAGATGACCAGCAATATACAAAGATGCAAACCAAAGACATGATCTCCTCCTCCACCATAGAAGACCTCTCCTCCACAAGTGCGCTACATTCTAAGTGAGGGAAGTGTGTCAAATGAGGAACACACCTCCTCTATATACACACATCTCCGACTTGTACTTTATATTAACTAGGTCGGCCCCAACTTTACAACTGGGTTAAACACCCCACTACAACTGACTGGGCCGACCCCACTAGGGTGGTCTAACAACCCTTTTACGCACATAACACATACAGGGTCGACCCCCACTAGGGAAGTCTAATAACCCAAGTTAGCACATTCTGACGGAGGAATAAACATCTCCGGATATACAATAAGATCTTCACGGAGGAATGAAACATCTTCGGAATAATAAAGTACAAATATAATATTCTTGGAAGTTACAATATCTCACGTTCCCCCTTAACGAGAAGGATATTATAACAACATCTGCAGGAGCAAGGAGTCATCAACATCATACATGATACATCTATAAATCATTGGAAGCTTTCTCAACATCTTCAGTACTGAGTCTTTATCTTCTACAACACTCAAATAGCTATAGCAACATCAACATCTGAATCCTCACGATCGTCAGCATCGTCATCACATGATCATCAACATCATCATAACACGATCATCAGCATCATCATCACATGATCATCAGTATCGTCATCACACGATCATCAGCATCATCATCACATGATCATTAGCATCATCATCACATGATCAGCATCGTCATCACACGATCATCATCGTCACATCATCTCGATCTACAGCATCTAGTTCATCACGATCTACAACATCTGGATCATCTCGATCTACAACATCTGGATCATCTCGATCTACATGACCAGCAACATCGTCATCTGGATCAACACAATCAACAGCATCGTCATCTAGATCAACACGATCAGCAGCATCGTCATCTAGATCAATACGATCATCGGCATCATCATCTAGATCAACAGTATTAGTATCCACACCAATACAAGTATACACATCATCAATATTAGTATCCACACCAATACAAGTATTCACACCAATACAAGTATACACATCATCAAGGACGATCCAGTCCTACCATGTACCTTTTTTGAACCGAGGTCCAGCGATGATCCAATCCTATCATGTACCTTTTGAACGAAGGTCCAAGGACGATCCAGTCCTACCATGTACCTTTTGAACCGAGGTCCAGGGGACGATCCAGTCCTACCATGTACCTTTTGAACCGAGGTCCAAGGACGATCCAGTCCTACCATGTACCTTTTTGAACTGAGGTCCAGGGACGATCCAGTCCTATCATTCAATTCTCGGAGACCTCATGTCTACGGCTCTCTTTAGGACTGCAGTCCAAGGATGATCCAACCCTCATTCTTGGAGAAATCATGTGTACGGCTCTCTTTAGGACTGCAGTCCAAGGATGATCCAACCCTCATTCTCAGAGACATCATGTCTACAACTCAATTCAAGGGACCAAAGTTTGAGGATGATCCAATCCACTACCTGTTGTTATATCTTGAAATGACACCTCTCCGTCCGTGACGACACTTGGTTCCCTTGGTCGCATGACGACACTTTTTGAGATCAAGTTCAGTCACACAACAAGACATTTGTGGATGGAGGAGTCAATTGGGACACTAAAAATGGTTGAAATTACCTCATTCTTGACCCATTTGATGTATATGACCCTTAGGAACATTTTTCCAGACCAAACCATCTCCTGAAAAAGAGCAGAAAAGCCTGTTTTTGGCCATTTTTTAACATGAGCGCGACTCCACTGTTGAAATAGTAGCGTGTGTACACGACTTTGCTTCATTAAAGTAGTGCTCAATTACATGTATACGTGACTTTGTCTATTGTAGAGTAGTGTACACCCTTGTTTTGGTCAAAATCTCAAAATTCGAGTAAGTTAAGATCATTGGGAAACCTCTTGAGCAGTTATAACTTCTTTTCTTCTTCCCCACTGACTATATAAGGAGGGTAGAAGGGCCATGTGAGGGGACTAAGCCCAATTACAAAGTTATGCTGGAGGAATGGAGACCCTCATCCCCCTCTCTTGTGCTTCAGTTTTGGTAAACCCTAGTACAATTGCTTAGAGGCTGGGATCCTTGGAGAACAGAAGCAGGAGACCTTGAATCTAGGTTTCATGAAGTGCCAAGCTTGAAGGAAGGTATAAATTTATGTACTTGCTTTCATTCATTAATAAAGATCAGACATTCTTCTCTTTCCAAATATGACCTATTAATGTGTCTTAGATTTGATTACTGTTTTATTATAGTTTGATGTCTCTTTATATTATGGATATCAGTCTTATATATGTAGTCAAATGTATTTGAGAAAGGTATCAAGCTGTTTTGCAGGTCTGGGCATTGCGACACTGGATAAGCATTGAAGAGCGAGGGAGGAAAATCTAGGATCAACCTTCTGAATAAGGTGCCTACATCTCTAAACCTTAATATCTTCATTTATTTGTTGTACTTGCAGAATGCTTGTAAGTCTATCTTTATCACCATAAGTTGGTAGTTTCTCCCCTAAACTATAGGTGCATTTTCCCCACAATAGAATGGCGACTCCACTGGGGAAAGCCTAACTGCTTAAGGGGCATCCAAGGTCATTTCTTCAGTCTTGTTTGATGGTATTTGTTCATTTTCTTGATTAGGATCAATTAGTAGGCTCTGTTTGAACCTCTTTGGCTCTTATAGACCCTTCCTAGCCCTTGCAAACCTTTGCGGACCCAGGTGTGGTGGTTTTAACCCCATTTTTCCAACTTTTTCCACCTATACGCTACTGTTTGTACAACACAGTAGCGCCCATACACTACTTTTCCTTTGCACAGTAGCGTCCATCCTGCTATGGGCGCTAGTTTCCTTCATATACAGTATCGCTCAAAATCTGGGTTTGATTTTTTTTAGTTTTTGGGTTGTGGACCCAAATCTGGGGGCTGTGGCTACATTTTTTGGGGTCCCTGATGACCATAGGCCTGAGTTAAACCACTGTAAGTGGTCTCCCATCCTTGTACTGATCCTACAATCATGATTTGAACCTCTTTTGATCAATTTGGGCTTGTTTGGAAATTTTTGGGGTTTGTTGACCCAAGTTGGGGGGTTGTGGACCTGTTTGGTGTTTTGTACCCTAATTTGAGTCTGATTGAACTTGCTTGCCCCATTTCCACTGGATTTGAAACCTTTTGAGTCTTCTTGACCTTGCTTGTATCTATTTGAGTGAAATTTCTCTTTTAGGTTGGTTTCTTATCCTCCCTTATGCTTTTAGTTTTTCTTTTGTAGTGAAAGCTCAAGTGTTTTGGCTGTTGTTCAAGACCTTGTTTGCATTGTTTATGTGCAGACCTGACTTTACCAAATCATACTTCTTCGTAGGTCATTTTCTTTGTTTGGGTCTAAAAGTAATTTTTGTACTCTTTTCCCAATGTTTGGCATGCTTACATCAATAAGAATTTGAAAGTCATATTTGGTAGCTTTTACTGCTTCAATAAAGAGAACCTGAAAGTTTCTTTGCTTTGCTTTGATAATAGGTTAGTTTCAGTTTTGTTTCTTACCTTTGAAAGCATAAAGAATTTTGATTCATTTTCTGAATAGAGTACCTTGCAAGTGGCTTAAAAGATTTTAGAGTGCTTTGCATCAAAAAGAACAAGTTTTCTTTTGCATACCTATTTGCTTGAGTAGCTGCATTCTTAGGTTTTTTGTTTAATTTTGTACATTTAGACTTTATCTTTACCTTTTTTGCATTCGAAATATTAAAAAATTGCATTTGCATATCATTCTAGATCAGAATTTTAAGACTTGCATTGAAAAGAAAAAGATTTTTTTGGTGGTAAATATTTCATTTTCAGTACTCTATCTCTATTATAACCACTCTCACACACCCACTACCTTTTTGAGTAAGCAAGTAACCTTTAAAATGAACTCTAATAAAATGTACTAGTAACATTTTCTTTTCTAGGTTACACTACACCAACTAGTCTTGGTTAGGATCTTGAGTTTAAATCACCTTAAACCACTCAAGATCACACATTACGCAAAAATCGTAGTTTGACTATCACAGGTAAATCCATTTCACTCAAAGCTTGTCTAGGATCTATGCAGTAGGTCATTGCGAGATCAGATTGTTGGGAATACTCCTCCTACTTTCTGTTTCGAGCATACGCCAGGATTGGATCGCATTTGGGGACTCTTTCAAGTTTCGGGCTCAGTTACCCTGCCCACGCCTTCTGATTCGACCGGTGACTGTTCCCCAGGAGTTTTCGGTGTTGTGGTATCCTTAGTATCTGACCATAGGTTCATACACAGGTGACAACGGAGGGTATATCTGCTGTACCTAGGACAGACGTGGGAGGAAATCCCTTGCAGGTCTTTGGGAGGGCGTTTGGGTGATTCCAACGCTTGCACCCTTAGTCATTCTATTGTGGACCCTGGGTAACTGTTCTTCATCCTTCTTTGATCTGTTATGGGCCCTCATCATCCCAGACTCTTCTCCGGAAGGAATCTGTTTGCCTGGTTTGATTTACCTAGGACCTTTTTCAGTGGTGTGCTCTTTGTGCTACTTGTTTTAGTTTTCCTTGGAGAACTTCTTGTTCATTTGAGCGAGAAACTATGTCTAGCATTCCGGCGAGTGCCAATCAAGGTACCCCTGTTCCGGGGGATCCTTGTGCTGTTCAATTCATTGGAAACATTGGTACTCCCATAATGGCTACTCTGAATCTTCCTGGATTCACTATTGGGCTGCCAGTTTGGTTGTTTTCCACTCTGAATGCCTTGCATGCTCCTAACGCTTCTTTTGTGAGCACCTCAAATCAAGAGCATCAGAACCCTGTGCCTCCCTTGCTAGTAACATCTTCTCCTCCTCCTTCTACCTCATGTGGCGAAAGTAGCAATACTAGTAACCAGCAGTCTAAAAGGAATAGACAGAGGAAGAATGGGAAGAAGATGCCAAAACAAGGGGGCAGCAACCCAGCCTCTGTGAGTCATGCTGGGGGCAAGCACCCTTCCTCTGCAAGTCATGCAGGGGGCACCTACCCAGCCTCTGGAGGTCATGCTGGGAGAAAACTTTTAATCACTAAAAATCATACTGAAAGTTTGTCTTCAACCACTGTCAGTCATGTTCAGGACAAGTCATTGATCACTGCTAGTCATATTAATGACAAGTCACCAGTTCCTATGAGTCATACTGGAGACACCAGATCAGCCACTGCAAGTCATGCTGAGGGATTTGACATTGTCGACAAACCAAACAAACAGAAGCTTAAGTTCCCTTGTAAGTTTTGCGAGGGAGATCACCTTACTTACTTGTGCCCTGTACTTCCAGAAGTGCAAAAAGTGTGGTCCTTAGTTCAAAAGTCTGCTGCTTCTGAGCAACCAGCCTCTGTGAGTCATGCTCGGGGCAAGCTGTCAGCCAATGCTAGTCATGCTGAGAGTACTGACATTGTAAAGGAGTCTAAACCTATAGGACAGAAACCAAAGTTTCCTTGTAAACTTTGTAAGGGAGATCACCTTACTCACCGATGCCCTGCCATTCCAGAGGCACGAAGAGTGTGGTCCATGTCTGAAGGAACCTCTGTTCCTGAGTTGCCTACAGATTCCCTGCAGTCAGATCAAACTTTGGTTGATAAAGTGGTTGAACCAATGCAATATTTGGTTGACCCCACTCTTCCTTCGGAGAGTGAAGTGATCGAATCAATGCAATCTTCGACCGATCCCATCAGTCCTTCAGAGATTGATGCACCTACTGCTGAAGTATTTTGCATTACCATTTTGGATATTCCTAAAAAAGGGGGCACTTCATCTGTGCCATGTGAACCCCTACCAAGTCCTAGGATTGTTTCCTTTCATTGGAATAGTATAGCCGAGCCTCATCTTCCTTCTTCGACACCTTTCCAGATAAAGGTTGATATCGGGAACCATATGGTTGATCGATGCATTGTTGATGAAGGTGCTTCTGTTAGTATCTTATCCTCTTATGCTTGGAGAGATTTGAGTTTCCCTAATGTTATTCTAGCTGCTACTTGGCTGTTGACCTTTGATAGAAGACCTAGTGAACCGATCAGATTCCTCCGTCAGGCACCTGTTACCTTGGGTGGAAAAACAGCCTTAGTTGATTTTATGGTTTTAAAGGACTTTGTGGACTTTGATATGATCCTCAGGAGTGATTACATTTATGCTATGCATGCTGTGGTGTCTACGCTTTTTCGTGTGATGCATTTCCCTCATAACGAAAACATTGTCACCATCGACCAGCTTGCATTCGTTGATCCTCCTTACTACCCAACTGTAGACCAGTCTGATCCCTCATCATTAGGCACTACTATGCCACATGGGCCTTATGTGGCATATTGTTCTTTGAGTTCAACTACTACTGAGGAGGAGTCTCTGAGTTCATGCTTACCTTCTCGGGACTTAGTCCCATCTTTTGACCAAGTGACACCTCCATCTGAATGTTTAGACATGTATTCTATTTGGGATGATATACTTCCTTCCGATGAAGCTTTCCTAGAGTCTATAGTACAGTCTTCCATTCATTTGGATGTTGATCCAGTCGCAGTTATGTCCAACCCCGGTTTGACCTTAAAGTCTGATCTTCCTACTGTTGATTCTTTGGACTCTCCTATAGATCCGCAAATCGGTGTTCCTGCTGAGTTTGATTCTGCTTCTAGAATTTTCAACTCTCGTGATGATGAATTTATTTCTACAGATTCCATCATGTCCTTCAACTTTGATATTCATCCTGAAGTTGATCTTGTTGATTGTAAGTCCTCGGGCTTGGGTACCATAGAGTCTTCATTTGAAAACTCTGCCTTGTTTATGCCTGTTGTTGATGATAGTGAAGTTGAAAGTATTTCTACCACGGTGACTTGTATCGGGTCTTTCTTTACATATGTTTTATATATGATCTTGGTACTGATGTTTCTTGGAGACAGGATTCTTAGCTGGATGAATACTTACTTACTGGTCCTTTTTGACACCTTGTGCGACCATATCAGGTATATTCAGAACCTTGCATATAGGTTTAGGCTTCCCCGCTGGTATGTTTCATTTGAACCTTTTGCCATCCGAATTCGCCATAGGGTCGAACCTATTGGATATTAGTGTGTTAGCCATCTCTTTATGCATCGTGCACCAGTCCGACAGCAGATCCTACCTAACATGGGTCACCCTAGTCAGCACCCTCATGCCATTCTGGTGCCCATGCTGAGTTTTTCTCATAGGCTTGGGAGCCTTTTTAGATTTACCATGACTTTGAGAAGAAGCCTCATATCTTTCTTCCTCATATATTTCTGGCCATCCCTGATAAGGCTCCCATCTTTGTGTTCAAATTGCATATGCATCTATTATGATCCCGCTTGCGCTAATGAGCCTGAAGCCGGCTTCCACGCTTTTAGCTCGTTATATAAGCCTCCATCTCTGATCTCAGTTCCGCTAAACCTTGTATCATTTTGCCTTTGCAATTTGACACATTTTACCTGGAGGAGACACACCCTGAGTGTCCTTATCTTGCTCATGTTCCTTGCATTAGGCATAGCTTTGTTCCATGCACTTGGAGCTAGTTTCACATGTCCCTGACACTTGTCTCCTCCCAATCGAGCATTCTTCTACCTTTACTTCAAGCTCGTTAAAAACAATAAGTAGGTTGCGAGCATTCTTCTTTTACTTCGAGCTCGTTAAAAACAGTAAGTAGGTTTCGAGCATTCTTATACTTTTACTTCGAGATCGTTAAAAACAGTAAGTAGGTTTCGAGCATTCTTCTTTTACTTCGAGCTCGTTAAAAATAGTAAGTAGGTTACGAGCAGTCTTCCACCTTTCCTTCGAGCTTGTTAAAAACAGTAAGGAGGCTATGAGCATTTCTTTCATCTTCACTTCGAGCTCATTAAAAATAGTAAGGAAGTTGTGAGCATTTTCTGTATCTCCTTTGAGCTCATTAAAAACAGTAAGGAGGTCATGAGTTTACTTTTCCGGACTCGTTAAACCTTTACGGAAAAGATCCCTATGGAGTTCTTTTAAGCCTTTTTCAGACTCCTTAAATAGGAAAAGTTTGTCGAGCATAGTTGTCTTTTCGGGCTCGTTAAAATAACTGAACCGACATCCACTTAGGTATAGAATTACCCCTTTTCTGGGCCTTGGTGGATAATTTACGGAAAAGTTATACTCTAGGTATACTCTTGTATGCGCTATAAGAGTTCTTCTTCCATCATTTTACACTTTTTCAGGGAAGGAGACTAACTTTACGAAAAAGGACCTTTAGAGTCGTCTTTAGGGTTTTCAGACTCTTGAAATGTGAAAATACCAATCGAGCATTCACCTACTTGGGCTCGATGTGAAATCCACGAGATGGTTGATAGAGGACTGTTTAAGTTTTTCAACTCTATAAACAATAAAACACCGCCGAGCACATACCAATCCAGGCTCGATATAAAATTCACAGGTAGGTGTATAGAGGACTGTTTAAGTTTTTCAACTCTATAAGCAAGAAAACACCGCCAAGCATAGACCGATCCGGGCTCGATATAAAATCCACGGATAGGTGTATGGAGTTTTCTTCTAGTTTTTTCAGACTCCTTAAATATGAAAATACTGTCGAGCATGCTTTAGTTCTTTGTCAAGCTCGTTAAAAAATGAAAAAGGAAAGGGAAGGGAAGAATGTTAAAATATCTTTCAATATGATGGCAGCAAGTCAACTATCTCCTTGAACAAAGCCCCTGTTTTGAGTCTATCAAACAAGTTGGGTTCTAGCATTGGCCTTAGGATAAACCTGATCTCAGAGTTCCTACTCCTCCGTTTGGTTAGTCTTTCAATCATTTGGAGAATCTGTTAATGTATCTTACATTGAAGATTTGCATCATGGTATCTTTGTGTTAAAAGCTGCCTAAGTCACTCCTGTGTCGTGCTCATTGTTCAAGGATATAACTCGTGTCGGCCATTCTGCAATTGCCTTGACCTCATGTGTCGGCCATTCCTTGGTGTCAGTATGTTTCATCATGTGTTTAGTCCTACTCCAAATCATCTCATACCTTTTGAGTGTCCCTCGTGTTGGATGATGGAGGATGCATTAAGGCCTCCCTTCCAACGGACTTCTTCCCATCGACTTCAGCTCATTGTGCTCTGGGAATGAAGTTTAGAGTTTCGGTTAGTAGCTTGGGGATTGCAGTCATTAGTGGCAGTTTCCCTCGCTATTGGATAGATGGGAATACATCAATATCAACTATCCAATGGATTCTTAAAGTGTTCGATGGCAAGACCACTTATTTGCACTTGCTTGAATGTACTAGGTACCTTGGGTTCCATTTTCATTATTGGTGGACACCCTCGCGTTTTTTAACAGTATACATCAATGACCAGTAATCAAACGATACCTCCCATGTTCGACAACAACTCATTTATTCGCATGGATAGGTTTGTACCTTGGGTTGTTTTTGGATGAAGACCTTGGTATCCTCGATAGCATCACCTCATTTATGTTATCGCCCACGTTGCACAAGACTGAGCCACATTCTTTTTGGGATCTTGATGAGACATAGATCCAGCTTGTTCTCTATGGCTATGTTCTCTAGTTTTGACATAGATCCACCTTGTATTTATGTGGCTATGTTTACACTTATGTTCCTCATGGATCCACGCTTTTATTCTAGTGGCCATGATATATGCATCAATATTTGGATCATTATTGTATCCTCTTGGAGGTCATGTTCCACCATTTGAACATGGACAGTTACCCAAAGGATGAGTTTGTCTGACATTGCCTTTGCTTTCAAGTACTTCATTTGAGCCTATGATTCTTGGTTTCTCCATTCCTCCATGATTCAACTCTTTGTTATTTATAATGTATTCCGACCATCGTTTCCCACACTCCCTCTGACCTCATACATTAGGGGGCATCTGTTATAGCTTGAAATGACACCTCTCCGTCCGTGACGACACTTGTTTCCATTGGTCGCATGACGACACTTTTTGAGATCAAGTTCAGTCACACAACAAGACATTTGTGGATGGAGGAGTCATTTGGGACACTAAAAATGGTTGAAATTACCTCATTCTTGACCCATTTGATGTATATGACCCTTAGGAACATTTTTCCAGACCAAACCATCTCTTGGAAATGAGCAGAAAAGCCTGTTTTTGGCCATTTTTTAACATGAGCGCGACTCCACTGTTGAAATAGTAGCATGTGTATGCGACTTTGATTCATTAAAGTAACGCTCACTTACATGTATACGCGACTTTGTCTATTGTAGAGTAGCATACACCCCTGTTTTGGTCAAAATCTCAAAATTCGAGTAAGTTAAGTTGGTTGGGAAACCTCTTGAGCGGTTATAACTTCTTTTCCTCTTCCCCACTGACTATATAAGGAGGGTAGAAGGGCCATGTGAGGGGACTAAGCCCAATTACAAAGTTATGCTAGAGGAATGGAGACCCTCATCCCCCTCTCTTGTGCTTCAGTTTTGGTAAACCCTAGTACAATTGCTTAGAGGCTGGGATCCTTGGAGAACATAAGCAGGAGACCTTGAATCTAGGTTTTGTGAAGTGCCAAGCTTGAAGGAAGGTATAACTTTATGTACTTGCTTTCATTCATTAATAAAGATCAGACGTTCTTCTCTTTCCAAATATGACCTAATAATGTGTCGTAGATTTGATTACTGTTTGATTATAGTTTGATGTCTCTTTATATTATGGATATCAGTCTTATATATGTAGTCAAATGTATTTGAGAAAGGTATCAAGTTGTTTTGCAGGTATGGGCATTGCGACACTGGATAAGCATTGAAGAGCAACGGAGGAAAATCTAGGATCAACCTTCTGAATAAGGTGCCTACATCTCTAAACCTTAATCTCTTCATTTATTTGTTGTACTTGCAGAATGCTTGTAAGTCTATCTTTATCACCATAAGTTGGTAGTTTCTCCCCTGAACTATAGGTGCATTTTCCCCACAACACCTGTTCATTCAGGACTTTATTTTCGAAGACATATGTCTACGGCTCAATTCAAAGGACCGAAGTACGAGGATGATCCAATCCCATACCTGTTCATTCAGGACTTATTTTCGAAGACATATGTCTATGGCTCAATTCAAGGGACCGAAGTTCGAGGACGATCCAATCCCCTACCTGTTCATTCAAGACTTTATTTTCGAAGACATATGCCTACGGCTCAATTCAAGGGACTGAAGTCCGAGGACGATTCAATCCCCTACCTGTTCATTCAAGACTTTATTCTCAAAGACATACGTCTATGGCTCTCTTTAGGACTGAAGTCCAAGGATGATCTAATCCTCACATGTCCACAAAGGACTTCATTCTCAAAGACATACGTCTACGGCTCTCTTTAGGACTGAATTCCAAGGATGATCCAATCCCCACATGTCCACCAAGGAATTCATTCTCAAAGACATACATCTACTGCTCTCTTTAGGACTGAATTCCAAGGATTATCCAATCCCCACATGTCCACAAAGGACTTCATTCTCGAAGACATACGTCTATGGCTCTTTTTAAGACTGAATTCCAAGGATGATCCAATCCCCACATGTCCACCAAGGACTTCATTCTCGAAGACATACATCTACGGATCTTTTTAGAACATGTGTTCAAGGATGATGCAATCCCTCTTCTTTCTCGGAGACATATGTCTACGGATCCTTTTAAAACATGTGTTCAAGGATGATGCAATCCCCTTGTCAACTTAGACCCTGTCTAAGGACCATCCACCAAACTCTCTATCGGCATCACCAATATATGTATCCACATCTTTGACCTTTCTGTCGATGCAGGTAATCTCATCATAAGTGACCACATCACTCCCCCTTTCGAGTAGGTTCTTTCCAAGCTTGTCTCGGAAATACTCAAACTTTTCTTGAGGTAGAGGTTTGGTTAGTATTTCGGTAACTTGTTCTCTTGAGGTAGAGGTTTGATTAGTACATCGGTAACCTACTACAAATTCAAACTTTATAGTTCCTTTCTACACCATATCTCGTTTATAGAAATGTCAGATATCTATGTGCTTTGACTTATCATGGAACATTGGATTCTCTAACATTTTGGTACAACTCTGTTTGTCACATAGGATCATAGTTGGGTCTATCTCTAAGTCAAACAATTCTGAAGCCATACTTCTTCACAACTAGCAGAGTAAGCAGTCATATATTCCGCTTGTGCTGAGAGCCACACTAGACTGCTTCCTGCTAAACCACAAGATCATGGCTGATCCCAGACAATAACATCTTCTCGATGTGCTCTTCCTGTCTAATACACTTTCTACTTAATCAACATCTGTGTAGCCATCTGAAGTCATGATCTCCAAGATAACATAGATCAAAGTCTATCATATCCTTTAGGTACCTCATCACATGCTTTGCAACTATCAGGTGAACACATCTTGTTTCCACTAGATACTGACTCAAGGTGTTCACAACAAAGCATATATCTGACCTAGTATTTGTTAGATACATCAATGACCCAATAATTTGTCTGTACAGGGTTATATACACTAACTTTGATGAGTCATCCGCTAACAGATTCAAGTTGGAATTCATCAGAGTGGCCATTCCAACATATCAAGTCCTTTTAATATTTCCTCGGCATACTTTCCCTGCTTGAGAAAGATTCCTTCTGAGCCTTGCCATACTTCCAGACCTAGGAAGTAATGCATCAATCTGAGATCTTTCATTTTCATTTCTGCAGCCATCTTCTTCTTTCTTTTCATGATCTATTTGTAAAAATAGATCATCCTCATACAGTAATAGTATGACAGGTTCATCATTCATAACGGATCAACTTTACTTTTGGTAAAGCCCAAGCTTATCAAGAAACTGTCAATTCTCCCTTTGTGATTGAACATCATTCACACTCTGCATTGAGTGATCTTCTGCATATCTATCTGTGCCATCTCTCGTCAGATGGGTCTACTGATATGAACCTCAATATCATTCAAACTCTATGGTGAGTTCCTTCTTGCATCCATGTCATCTGTGTATAGAAACCATATTCAACCTTGTAGCAAAGGTTGAGATCCACATCACCCATGGTGATCGTTAAGCTCATCAATTTACTATCGATCCTGGGTACCCATACAGAACCTGATTCACACTTCTTCTTTAATTACATCATTAAGAGAATGGTCTTATCTAGTCACTTGGAGCAAACATCTCGTCATGATTCTCTTCCTCTTTCTAAGAGAATCTTCTAGCCACGAGCCTTCTATATTTTGTTTGATTTGTAAATCTTCTTGTTGAACATCCATCACTTGTTCAGTGTTCATCATTCTTCATGATCTTTCCTACAAATCAAAATTAAGTACATGATTAGTAATATTTCATAATCATGAAATCATGTTGACATGATAACCTATTATGCATACAGATATCATTTACATAGTTATGCAGCTATCTTGACCAATACTTTGGCAGAACACTTTTCCATATCCTGTATGCATACAGTGGCTATCTAGATGCCTTCCATCTCTACCAGAACATACTATCGAGAGTGTGCACAGCTCTCAGCATGTCAGCAAAGAGGTTTCATTCTAGACAAGCAACAATGGAATGTTTGTCCAATTTACCAATCATATGCATATTAGTAGTATACTGTCCAATTCTATACTCAGCATGATATATTCTAGGAATACAAATATGTATACAACTATTACAAGCAATATCATTTACTATTTCAAATAACAAATCAAATACTTATCTTTTATGTTTGTGTGGTTGCCTCCCGCTTGATCTTCTATATGTCTTTTGAACTTCTATTCATTCTGTACCACTGTGCATGCTCAAGTGTGCACTAGTGTCATCCTCATGATCTCATACACAAACATACATTCATTAGTATATTCTCAATATTATCAAAAAATTATAATTCTAAATAATCTTGAATATGTATAGTCATGATCATAGATAATAAACATTAGTATTCAAGGTTTCAGGAAAGACTTCTTTTACTCATGCATATTCTTGTTTGATCATAGGACTCTTCTAGTTAGTTAAATCATCAATGAAGATAAGTGACATAATATGCATAAACACTTGATGACTAGCTTTATGAATAAGCATAACCAATCATACCAAGTATACTTATATAAGGGATCCTAACACAAGGTAAGATTCTAACTTGACATAGGAAAACATACCTGGATTAGTATACCTGCTTAGTTATGTCTAACATACCTAATCAATATCTTCTTTGTTCTCTTCAATGATTTAGAGATCTTGTACTGGAACCTGCATATCTCATAGGTTAATAGAACAAATTCTTACATACCTCGTAAGTAGAACTTCTATGTGATCAAGGATTGTGGATGAGTCTTTGTCTTCATGTTGTCATGGTCATGGAACTTGATTTGTATTTCGTGATGTACCTATATCTTGTTAGACAACATCAACCTCATACAACACCATAGTGCATTAGTACAATCATATAGCCCTAATCAATGAATGTCTTCGATCATTCACATACATTCATACTGTTACTAGGGTGATAAGACAATTCTAACATTAATCAAGATTGTACTAATAAATAATATGAAGACAAACACATTATGAACTTAATCAGGAATCAAATTTCAAGACATACCTGAACCTCCTTAAGTCATACTTGTCGAGACTTCTTGTAGTCTTCTTATGTAAGGCCTTAGCCTCAACTCCCCCTGAAAATTGATCTGGAGCTTGATTATGGTTTGCTAGAGAAACCCTAAAAATTCAATCTTTGACTTTCACATTTCTGAATGGATGGAAGGATGTGTCTTGCTGAGCTGATCAAACAAGCATACTTCAATTTTGAAATCTCCAAAATTTAACCCCTCAGAATTGCCTTCGAAACTTCTGGATCTTCTGGACAGAATCCCGAACTAGGGTTTGATGAAGCCCACCTTTCATCCCAATCAAAAGGTTCGATCCAAGGCTCTAAACTCTTATTTTTCTGAGGAGCTTCCAGTCGTGGTCACAGCCTTTAAAAATTCCAACTTTTGTTGAAGCCCTAATTTTTCCATCTTTCCAATCAAAATCCCGAACTGGGGTTTGATCAACCAAAAAAATTGATCTTGGTCTCTAAATTTCAATTTCCCTGAGTAGCATTCAGCCATGGACTTCGATTCCAAAAATTCCAACTTTCTCCAAAACCCTAAATTCCGGAAGCCATGAATGAAGGTGCTCCAAAAATAATTCTGTTTTGACAGGAATATGTACCTAATTGTTTCTTCTGTAAATCCAAACTTTTTGTTCCACAGGGTCTAAAATTTTTTTTTGTGGTAGCTTGACCTGCCATCTTTCCATCCCGATAGGTCTGACCTCAATTTGATTTTCTGAGAGAGAGTTATACCAAGTGTCGCAACGTGACCTGTTTATGGGATAAAACAGGAGAGCGAACTTGTATGGCGTGCCATGTGTCACTGGTTCAACTTCGGCCTCTTAAAAACTTTCCTAAGATAGTACAGTCTCTGTAATACCTGTCACTTTTTACTAAATTTCATTTGGAGCTTCCTAGCCCAAGTTATGACCTTTTTTCCTAGGTCACCTGATTTTGACTGAGATCTGGAAGAGGCAGAAACCCTAACTTGTACTGATCATAACTCACAAAGTACAACGAATCTAAGGGTGTCCTTTGGACAAACAGTACATGGGGATGTTAACTATGACCTGTAAAATTTTCCAATCCTGAACCTTCACCAAAATGGATTTATAGCGAAAGTTCCACGATGACTTGGTTTTGCTATATAAAACCCTAACCTTCAAATTGTCGTAAGTAAAGCAAGTGTCGTAAGTGCCATACCTTGCCTTCCTTCAGGTTAGCTCTGATACCATGTTAATATTTAATATGCTTAGACAGAAAATAGCAGCATTACATTCCATTTCACAATAATAGCATATACAGGATCACTGAAGAAACAACAAGCACAGCATAAACACAAGAGACACAGATTTATCCTAGGAAACCCTCATGGGGTAAAAAACCTAGAAAAGCTTCCTCAATATAGATGACCATCAATATACAAAGATGAAAACCAAAGACATGATATCCTCCTCCACCATAGCAGACCTCTCCTCCACAAGTGCACTACATTCTAAGTGAGGGAAGTGTGTCAAATGAGGAACACACCTCCTCTATATATACACATCTTCGACTTGTACTTTATATTAACTAGGTCGGCCCCAACTTTACCACTGGGTTAAACACCCCACTACAATTGACTGGGCCGACCCCACTAGGGTGGTCTAACAACCCTTTGACCCATATAACACATACAGGGCTAACCCCCACTAGGGAAGTCTAATAACCCAAGTTACCACATTCTGACGGAGGAATAAACATCTCTGGATATACAATACGATCTTCATGGAGGAATGAAACATCTCCCAAATAATAAAGTACAAATATAATATTCTTGGAAGTTACAATATCTCAACACAATGGCTAGGAGGGATAAACCTGAGTAGAAACAAGCTCCTGGGGGCTGTAAAATAAGGACTAAGTGTTGGGAGACTACCATACTAATGACTGGATGGATACAATTGCATGCAGATGCATGAAGAATTGCATTTAGGCATGCAAAATATAAAAATAATGGTGAGAATATTCAAACACCCCCCGCAAGCTATACTAAGAGGAACAATTGAAATGGTAGGGCCCTAGTAACTGAGACCAAAGGTCACCCCGTACAACAAATCTAAATAAATAAAGTGAGGAAAGAGGGAAAACCAAGTGGGAAGAAATCCACCCCTCACGATATACTGTGGTAGAATGATCAATCATTTACATCACTCACCGCAAAGGGTAAGTGGACTTCTCTACTGAAGAAGGATCTGTCGACAGTAAATGGATCAGTAATGTCAGAAGAATGAAACCTTCCATTCTGAAAATCAGTTCTAGTCCTCCTCGGATCAAGTGGATCTCCCACAAGATAACCAGCAGATCTAAGAGTAGTGGCTTCCCATATAGGAAGAGGAGGATCATCAGGTGCAATATCTGGATCTTGGTCTTCCATTAGCTCATCTTCACTAATAGGTTCTAGATCTTCAGGTTCTTGTGGATCTAGATCTAGCATTCACTCTTCATCATATTCACTCTCATAATCTGAATCTAAACTGTCATGTGATGAAGATTCGCTCTCTTGGAGCTCATCAAGAAATGGAGGGTTTCTGAACTTGCTCTTCCTACCAAGCATGGTGAGAACAAATCCAAAAATATGAAGATGATCCTGGAACCTATGATTCGAACCAACTGAGGTAGGATCAACTCCATGAATTGATTGATTATTTCCTCTGATCTCCTTTTTACCAACAAGGGTGAGATCAAATCCAAATGAACCATGAAGTAATGGTAATGGCTTGGACTTCAAATTAGATCCAAGAATTGATAAATGGTTTCTTGTGATCTCCTTTGAACCAGTAGGGGTGAGATCAAAACCAAAATCACAAGGATATGCATGAGACTTGAAACTAAGCGAATGATGGTGTCTTCCATCTTCGGTAAAACTCTGAAAACATGTGCCAATGACCAAATACGAGTCCATAGGAAGCATTTGATCAAGGATGGTGAATGCCTTGCCTCCCAAATCTGATTTTACCTCCAAAATACTTAGTAGGTCATCATCTTGCACATCAACAGGCTCATGGGAAGTAGAGATTTTGAAAGTCTCTTCAACTTCTTGTGCAATAGCTGACATCTCTTGATCAGAATTCGAATCAGAAGATGGATAAAAAATTGAAACCATGTCTTGAATTTTGACCTCATATTGATCAACTTCATCATGGGAGATGATGTAGGTCGAATCAAGAATACAGATAGCACTGAAGGCAATACTATTGGGCTTGTTCTCCAAATGGCTAACATCATCCTCTTCCTTCTTTCCAAATAATTTGTCTAATCTTGTCTAGTTATCACTTGGATGTTCTATAGGATCAATGAGGTATTCCATATTGGAAATCATAGCAGTACATATTGTTGTTGAGGCTCTATCACAATCATCTAGCCAATATTCTTCCTCTTCATAGGAAACAAATTCTCTCTTAACACCAATACACATCTCGAAAAGACCATATCTCTTCAGGTATGCTATCATTTTTGGTTTCCATTCTTCATAGTTGTATGAAGAGAGAGAAGGAATTGCTTTCAGATCCATGGAATGTTCTAGAAATCGAATCTACTGATGCAACTGCAGAAAACTATTGCAACTGCCAAAATCATCGAAACTGCTGCAATTGCAGGAAACTACTGTAACTGCAAAAAAATTCAAAACTGCTGCAACTACATAGAACTTCGAATAACATGCAAAAACAATGGAGATCCATAGTAGTTTTTGAATTCGAAACCGTTGAAGATGGGATAGTCGTGCAAAACAAATGAGAATTATGAAATGGAGAACTATTACAATTTGAATTGAACACCACCTTAGGACAATGAGAACATGTGACTGGGTCCTTCACACCTGGATAGACCTCACTGGATCACTCCAGTGAATTCAAGGCAATAGCACCAGGATTTTTTGTGGAAACATAGAGGCTTCTGGTGCTCAATGAAAGAGAGCTGCTCAAGGAATTGCTGCAACTGTTGCTGCTGCAATTCGAATAGTTGATATTAGCTTCGATACCATGTGATATTTTAGGATTAGGATCACTCAGCAGTAGCAAACCTCACCATAATTCACTCAAGAAGTGCATAAAGAAGAAGAAGAAATGCTGAATAATTATTCACTCATTACAAAGAAAATGGAGAAAAATTGTTGTATCATACATCAGCTCTAATTTGGCACTCTGAATAATGAATAATAACTAAATACAATCAAATGAATTCCTATGACACTAAGGTAATTCGATTTCTCCTCAAAATGTGGCTTTGATAGCATTGGAGACATCATTCAAACCAGTGGCAGTAGTCACAATAGTCAAATAGTTAGTCAAATGAGTCTAACTGAGTGCACGGGCACTGATCTAGGGAAGGAGACTCCAATGTGGGTGCATGAGGAGCTGTCAGTAGTCAATATAGATGATCTAATATATCTGTAGGTCTATCTAAGTGGTTCAGTCAGTTAATTTATTAATCAATCCCCAAAACAAGGAACAGATCCACTAATCATGGAACTAACTGAAGTAACTCCTAAATAGATGGAAGAGGGCGCACTTGTACTCCAGTGATGAAAAAATGGTGCACCAGTGGCTAGGAGGGATAAAAATAAGCAGAAACAGGCTCCTAGGGGCTGCATAATAAGGACTAGGTGCTAGGAGACTACCATACTGATGACTGGATGCATGCAGATGACTGGATGCATGCAGAATCGAATGCAGGCATGCAAAATATAAAAATAATGGTGAGAATATTCCAACACCCCTCGGAAGCTATACTATGAGGAAAAATTGAAATGGTAGAGCCCTAGTAATGGAGACCAAAGGTCACCCCATACAACAAATCTAAATAAATAAAGTGAGGAAAGAGGGAAATCCTGGTGGGAAGAAATCCCCCACTCACGATAGACTATGGTAGGATGATCAATCATGTACATCATTCACCCTAAATGGTAAGTGGACTTCTCCACTAAAGAAGGATCTATCGGCAGTCAATGGATCAGTAATGTGAGAATGATGAAACCTTCCATTCTGAAAAATCAGGTCTGGTCCTCCTCGGATCAAGTGGATCTCCCACAAGACCTCTAGCAGATCTAAGAGTAGTGGATGCCCATCTAGGAAGAGGAGGATCATTGGGTGCAATATTTGGATCTTGGTATTCCATTCACTCATATTCACTAATAAGTGCTATATATTCAGGTTCTTGTGGATCTGGATCTAGAATTCGCTCTTCATCATCTTCACTCACATAATCTAAATATGAACTTTCATGTGATGAAGATTTTCTCTCTTGGAGCTCATCAAGCAATGGAGGATTTCTGAACTTGCTCTTCCTACCAAGCATGGTGAGAACAAATGCAAAAATATGAATATGATCCTGGAACCTATGATTTGAACCAACTGAGGTAGGATGAACTCCACAAATTGATTGATGGTTTCTTGTGATCTCCTTTGTACCAACAAGGGTGAGATCAAATCCAAATGAACCATGAAGTAATGGTAATGGCTTGGACTTCAAATGAGCTCCAAGAATTGATAAATGATTTCTTGTGATCTCCTTTGAACCCGCAGGGGTGAGATCAAAACCAAAATCACAAGGATATGCATGAGACTTGAAACCAAGCGAATGATGGTGTCTTCCATCTTCGGTAAAACTCTGAAAACATGTGCCAATGACCAAATAGGAGTCGATAGGAAGCATTTGATCAAGGAGGATGAATGCATTTCCTCCCAATTCTGATTTTACCTCCAGAATACTTAGTAGGTCATCAACTTGCACATCAGCAGGCTCATGGGAAGTAGAGATTTTGAAAGTCTCTTCAACTTCTTGTGTAGTAGCTAACATCTCTTGATCAAAATTCGAATCAGAAGATGGAATAAAATATTGAAACAATGTCTTGAATTTCGACCTCATCTTGAACAACTTCATCATGGGAGATGATGGAGGTCGAATCATGAATAGAGAGAGCACGAAAGGCAGTACTATTGGGCTTGTTCTCCAAATCGCTAACATCATCCTCTTCCTTCTTTGCAAATAATTTGTCCAATCTTGTCCAGTTATCACTTGGATGTTTTATAGGATCAATGAGGTATTCCATATTGGAAATCATAGTAGTACATATTGCTACTGAGGCTCTTTCACAATCATCTAGCCAATCTTCTTCTTCTTCATAGATAACAAATTCTTTCTTAACACCAATACACATCTCGAAAAGGCCATATATCTTCAGGTATGCTGTCACTTTTGGCTTCCATTCTTCATAGTTGTATGAAGAGAGAGAAGGAATTGCTTTCAGATCCATGGAAGATGTTCTAGAATTCGAATCTATTGATGCAACTGCAGAAAACTGCTGCAACTGCTGAAATCATCGAAACTGCTGCAATTGCAGGAAACTACTGCAACTGCAGAAAACTTCAAAATTGTTGTAACTGCAGGAAACAACTGCAACTGAAGAGAACTTTGAATAACATGCAAAAACAATGGAGATAAATAGTAGTTGTTGAATTCGAATCTGTTGAAGATGGGATAGTCCTGCAAAACAAATTAGAATTATGAAGTGGAGAACTACTACAATTCGAATTGAACACTACCTTAGGAAAATGAGAACATGTGACTGGGTCCTTCAAACTTGGATAGACCTCATTGGATTGCTCCAGTGAATTCAAGGAAATAGCACTAGGATTTGCTATGGAAACCTAGAGTCTTCTGGTGCTCAATGAAAGACAACTACTCAAGGAACTGCTACAACTGTTGTTGCTGCAATTCGATTAGATGGTGTGAACTCTGATACCATGTGATATTTTAGGATTAGGATGACTCAGTAGTAGCAGACCTCACTATAATTCACTTAAGAAGTGTAGAAAGAAGAAGAATAAATGTTTAATCAATAGTCACTCATTACACAGAAATGGAGAAAAATTGTTGTATCATACATCAGTTGTAAGCTGGCACTCTGAATAATGAATAATAACTTAATACAATCAAATGAATTGGAATTACACTAGGGTCATTCGAATTCTCTTGAAAGTGTGGCTTGGATAGCAGTGGAGAGATCATCCAAACTAGTGGCAGTTGTCACAATAGTCAAATATTCAGTCAAATGAGTTTAACTGAGTCTAACTGAGTGCATGGGAACTGATCTAGGGAAGGAGACTCCAATCTGAGCACATGAGGAGCTGTCAGTAGTTAGTATAGATGATCTGGTCTCTTTGGAGGTCTATCTAAGTGGTTCAGTCAGTTAAAATAGTAATCAATCCCCAAAACAAGGAACATATCTACTAATCATGGAACTAAGTGAAGTAACTCCTAAATAGATGGAAGAGGGCACACTTGTACTATAGTGATGAAAACAAGGGCACATCAATGGCTAGGAGGTCTAAAACTGAGCAGAAACAGGATCCTGGGGGTTGCAAAATAAGGACTAGGTGCTAGGAGACTACCATACTGATGACTAGATGCATGCAATTGCATGTAGATGACTGGATGCATGCAGGCATGA
The DNA here is from genome assembly GCA_027924585.1 of Larix kaempferi. NCBI lineage: Eukaryota > Viridiplantae > Streptophyta > Pinopsida > Pinales > Pinaceae > Larix > Larix kaempferi. The sequence continues at coordinate 11,579,667 of BSBM01000217.1, read as the reverse complement.
AAAATATAAAAATGATGGTGAGAATATTCCAACAATACTAATGAGGAATTTGGGTTTGTTACAAATTTCTTCTTCATTTTGCTAATAATCTACAATGGTTCAATCAAACTCTAAAATATTTTTTTCGACTAGAAATGCCATAACCACATACCTATACACCAACAATATTTCAGATTACTTGCAAGCATTGATAGAATTGAGTGGTCAAGTACTAATATTTCAAACTAAGTTACCAAGATTATCCACTTTGAACCTCTAAGATTCCCAATTGTGTATTGATACTTGTAGGTACACTGACACTGCTTGTCTGTAGGTACACTGACCGACTGTATTATTCGTAGGCGGATATTTATGCCACTATGTATATGGTTACTACCACAATGGAAATAATCACACACTAAACAAGAATTTTACCTATGCTTCAAAAGATCTTTCGATTTGTAAAACCTAATGCAAATTGCTTCAAATAACTCAAATTTTGAAATAACCTCCAAAATGAAACGATTGATTTAACTGAATTAGCAATTCAATAATAGTAAAACTTGCAGCAATATTCAATATGATCCCCAACCCTCCATAAGTGGAGACGATGAAGAATATTGTGGATTTCTTAATCTCGGCCATTGATAATTTGATAATTTAAAATTCTGGAACGCCAACCCACCCTGAAAGTTGAAATAAATACGCCTATCAATGTAATGATTAAAAGTATGTATATAGTAATGATGGTAATATGTGATATTACTTATGAGAGTAATGCTAAATGTTACTAGAAAATACATGATTCCATTGGAGGCACACCACAATGGATATTGAATTTCTTGAAACAAATTTTGATTGAATAAGGGATGAGGCAATCTTCTCTCTAATCTCACTAGATATTGATAAATACCTACAAAAATATTTTTGTTGAGCACCCCTCCCAATACATATTTCAAACTAAAAAAATCTATTTTTACGATACATTCCCTAGTTTTATTAGATACCAATTTTTATACCCCCCAAATACCTATAAACTCCACATACCCTACTCCCCCCACAATACCTAAAAATTGACCTTATTCTTCACAATTTAAAAACCCCTCTTTATCAATGAACGTGATAATATATTGATCAACAAGGTGAATCCCTTGTGTAAGATTTTAGCTTCCTTGAACATGGTACAATAGGTTAAAATCCCACTATCAAGAAGCATTTAGCATGAGTGGAAGTCCCCCCCTCATGGGATACCAATGGGTCATTTCATATGGCATGGATTTCCTTGGATAGTTGTGACGAGTTAGCCTATATTATTGGAAAGAAACCAAAGATGGTTGTGCTTAGTGCCAATTGACAACACAATTATGATAGGTTTTTCTCTTAGGAGGTGAAGTCAATATCAATATCTTTGACATTTTGTTGTGGAGTGGTACACATCTATCCCCTCACATGATTCATATGCACCGAAGGAGCTGGGAAATCCCCCCTTCTCGAGGGTTTGGGAGCAAAGTGTGAAGTTTTGATAGTGAACCTAGCTAGTAGAAGGATCACATAAATCTTACGAGAGAGAGAGAAGCAAATGAATACAAGATTGAGAGAAAGAATGAATTATATATTGGAATGAGTAAAATTACTCATGATATACTCTGCATGGCTTAGTCAATTTTCCATAGTAGTGATCTGGAGATATCTTAGATAGTCAGCAATAGTAAAAGTCGTGCTTTATGGAGGCAGTAAAAGACACACTTTACAGAGGTTGTTATTGGTATCCTTTATGGAAGTAAAATCCATTCTTTATGGCAGTAAAATCCACACTTTATTGATGTCTCTAGTCTTTAATATCTCCAACGCCCCCCCTAAACAATGCTAGGGTGTAAATGATGAATGGATCCCAACAATCAAGGCCATGTTAAGTACCCATGCTAGAATGCATCTAAGAATGAACAATGAAAAATAGAGGAAGGATGAAAAAATTCAAAGAAGAAAAACCCCCTAAAGTAAAATATATCAAAGAAGAAGAAAGAAGGGAAACTATTAAGCAACATTGTCCCTCACTCCAAGACAATCACAGAGGAAGTGAAACTTATGCTTAGTAAATGTATTAGTGGATATGTAAGTAGTTTGTTTGAAAGATGGATAGTACTACAAATCAATGATCATACCATGTAATGTCCTCTTCTGCTTAAGCATAGAGGACCATCCCGATAACCTATCCAATACCCCATAGGTTTGGGCAGGTACTGACATTCAAGGAATTGACTAAGGATTGATGCCATTTATACCATAATAACATATTAATCATGGACCATGGTTATTAGATCATCAATAGGTAAATGAGGGCCACAAGAACTAAGGGCCACCTCCATGCATTACATGCAAACCATATTTCATGTTACATGCACTGAAACACCTTTATTGAGCTTTCATACACACAAAAAACAATGCATCCAAGTCAACCGGAAATTAGAAGAGAAAGCGACGTAGTCAAGAAAAAGTTAGGTCATGCCATGTCAAAGTTATACAATAAAGTTAAAGCGAATGAGTAAGGTTTGCTTATTGATTATTGAATTGAGTATTCGACTTGGAGATCTCAGAGAGCCAGTTAGGGTTGAGGGCACACCACTCAACCATCAAGTTCATTTCGGCAGCAAAATATATCTTCCCTAGTCACTTTTAGGGTTGGATCACATAGGTTCAACATTGCTTCTATCATCATATAGTATTCTTTATCGTTCATTAGGGTTCTAGCTACATCCAGTAGAGGAGTATTCACCCTCTCTTGCATGGGTGAATTGGGAAAAGAGGATAACTTCATATCTTGACAGAAAACCACTATTTAGTCTGCATGCGGTCTCCATCCTTTTGAGAGCTCCAGTAGCAGCCTATTTACCGAATATAGGCTTCCTATTTGGCTTTAGGAGAGAGATCTCATCATTTCATCTTCAAAAGGGTGCCTCCCTTTTACTTGGGTGAGTTTCCTTGAGAAAAAAAGTTGCATTAGATCTTAGACTCCATGCATAGCTTGGATGCATACTCCATATTGATCAGAGGGGCAATATAACCCTACTACCAGCTTCCTGTAGCAATCTAACATCATTGGAGCAGTTATTATACACTTCTTATTCTGAGGAAGGTGCATTTACTACAAGGGCACATTATTGGATCAAGACCTTCCCATATCTCATCTGATCCTTGGCACATTTCTTGCATGCAGGTCTCATATTGACATACATCCACTACTTCATCTATTGGTATGTACATGCATCTTCGTTGTCCCTATTTTATAGCATTTATGATTATTTGGGTTATTTAGTGGTTGGAAAACCCATGCATATGCATGCATTCTCATGCGAGGATAGTTTAGTACATGCATTCATGTTTACTTCAAGTATTGGGCCATAAATACTACTAGCAAGCAACAAAAACGCTATAAACAGACAGAAATATAATTGGTATATTACAGTGGTATCAGAGCATGTTCCTCGCCAGCTGTGGGAGCATGCAGTTGTGAACAGTAAATGAATGCAGAGGACCAACACAATACTACTTATAGGAGACAGAGGTTTAGGAAAAGTGGAAGAAGAGAAGAAGAAGACTTAGAGGATATAGAACTGGGAGATACAGAGACTCAATTTGGAAAAGGTAAAGAAACAATGGCAGATGATGATAAAATGGATTTCACTAGCCTCCTTTCTTTTTCAAAGGAAATGACTTCGGGACATAAAGAAATGTTCATGACCATCAAAAAATTGGAAGATAAATCAGGGCCCACCCCACACAGTCCCTTATTCCCCAACAGTGACCGAGTATCCACAAGTAGCAGTGGGGAGTAGTTACATACTAATATGCATAGTCAGCCTAATCTCTACAATAGGTCCTCTAGACCCTGCATGCCACAATTCCTGGATATCCCGAAAGCAGTGCCAATAATACATGTAGAGCTAGAAGAACCAGTGGGGGCATATTTATGAGAGTATAGAGCACTAGGAGATGAATTCCATTCAACCATGACCTTTACTTATTTTCAGTCATTTTAAGAGTAAGAATAGACTGAGAGCTCATAACAGGGATTTCAACCAAAACTATGAATTGCAACGAATGGTAGGGAAACTGACTATTCCTACCTTTGATGGGACCCAGAAAGACCCAACACGGAATTGGGTACAGAAGTTGGACACTTACTTCCAACTCAACCCCATGATGGAGACAGATTCCATTAAGTTGGCTACCTTGCATTTGGATGGCGAATCCCATGAGTGGTGGTACCATGGGCTAGTGACATTGGGTCACAATACCATCACCTCTTATACATATTTTACACAAAGGCTCATTGCGCACTTTGACAGGAAAGGCCCCGAGGTTCATTTCAGAAAGCTACCATAGGTCAAGCAGACAGGTAGTCCATAATCATTCATATCTGAGTTCCAAAGGGTAGCAATCATGGTGACATGTATTTCAGAGAGCAGGTTAATTATGTTTTTCACCGAGGCTCTCACTGAATCCTAGCGTGGATGGGTTAAGGCTTATAGACCCACCACCCTCTTTGATTCCATCAGTCGTACTAGATATTTACAGGATTTAGTTGCAAAAATAAGTTTCCTCCCAGAACCACTTTTCCTATAAAAGATAAGGAGACAATATCCTTCCAAAAATAATGGCCCAAGAAAGAGTGGATGTATAAGATACCCGTCGAGACCTTAGAATAAAGAAACTATTTTAGTTGTCAGGATCCATGGGTACCAGGTCACAGGTGTTTAGGGAAGGGAAAGGCTCACTAAATAGAGGTATACTCTGGCAGTGGAGAGGAGGAGGATGATCAGGAACAGGAATAGGGAGAGACACTTTACACAATAGAGAAGGAGGAGTCTCCTGAGGGTACAGGGAGGTTTCTAACTCCCTAATGCACCCTTTTGGTCTACCCACAGTCAATTAACTCACTAATGCGCCCTCGAAGCCACCTACCATCAATTAACTGCCATCTACCACATCAGTTAGACTTCCATTTCATTGGAGTTTCAACTATGTCTCATGTCTAGTTGAGTGAATCTTCCAAGATCGACTTGCCATATGTGTGGATTCTAAATTCCTCCTAACACTCACAAATTTCATAATTGAGTATGGATTATAAATGTACACACATTGTCAATTAATAGATGCATGGGAAGGATTCCAATTGAGTTTCAATCTTCTTGTGTCTTTTCACATTATTTCTTCTCTATTTGCTTGTAGATGTGTGTAAAACTAGAAAGGTTAGTTTTGTTGTTGGAGATCCACCCGTGAAATAATTTTCACACTAAGAAACAATCAATTTAAATTGCTTTCCTATAAGAAACAAACAAAAATGAATTACATTTTGAAATTTATGTTTTTGTGTTAAACACTTTTGCAATTATCATTAAATTAATATAATTATATTATTAAAAGCAGTTAATATATGTGCATAAGACACTAAATAGTACCTAGAAATAACATGTGGAAAATATTAGAAGCGTTAAAGGTTTGTTTCTAGTTGAAAGTTGCTACAATAAGGTTGTACAAGAATTCCATTGCCAAGTTTATAAACATTGAGGATTGGTTAGAAGATATTAATTATAATATAGGATTTAACCAAGGATGCCCCATCTTCCCTAAAAATTTTAGTATATACATTGATAATTTAGAAGGTTGTTAATTAATAGAGGTGATCTGCACTAACAAAACTATAACAGGAATTGTCATCATCCTCCTTAATTTTGCTCATGATATTGTTCTTCTGGAAAGATGCCCCTTTAACCTTGACAAGAAATTAATAATTCTCAAGGGTTTTTGCTCCATTATGGGCATGATCGTTAATACCCATAGAACCAAAGTTATGTTGATAAAATATAATAAGGTCACTTACATTCATCTTTTGTATGATAATAACAACTTAGAGGAAGTGACTTCCTAAAAATATCATGGGATTGATATCCATCACAAGCTTAACTAAAACTACAGCTTCAAGAGAAGGATCAATGGAGGGTGTAAAGCTTATTTTGGTCTTGAAAACAATTGTAATTCAACAAACCTTGTGAGGTGGGATAAGAAGAAATTCCTCAAGTTGAAACTCTTTTCACTGTTGTTATCCTATATGGGCATAAGTTTTTGGGGTTGCAGCCTCTCTAGAGAGTCTTGGAGAAGGATTGAGAAAATTCATAAGCATTTTATAACTTACAATATTAAAATTCAAAGCAATATGCCATATCCTATTCTCCTGATTGAAGTGGGTCTTTCCCCCATTGAAAGCATAGCTATGACTAGATACCTAATATACAAGAAGAAAAAAATAGTTTGGGAGACCAAAGAAAATGATTACAATGTTAAAGAAGGAATATTATTGGCCTAATATGAAAAATGAATTTGCTGAGCATATAGCTAAATGCATGCAATGTCAACAAGTAAAAACTAAACATCAACATCCAACAGGTTTACTACAGCCATTACCTATTCCCGAGTGGAAATGGGAAGTTATTAGTATGGATTTTATAACTGGTTTACCTAGAAATAATAAACAAAATAATTCTATCATGGTTGTGGTTGACAAGTTGAGTAAAGCTACACATTTTATTCCTGTTAAATCTACTTATAAGGCTATTAATATTGTTGAGATATTTATGAAAGAAATTTTCAGATTGCATGGTGTGCCTAAAATAATTGTTTTTGATAGAGATTCAAAGTTTACAGGCAATTTTTGGAAAGCTTTGTTTAAAGGGTTAGATACTAAACTGAATTTTAGTACATCTTTTCACCCTCAAACTGATGGATAGACTGGAAGAGTTAATCAGATTTTAGAGGACATGCTTAGAATGTATGCTATGGATAAACCTAGAAAATCGAAAGACTATTTACACTTGGTTGAGTTTGCTTATAATAGTCATTTTCAGAATTCTCCTAAAATGAGTCCATTTGAAATATTGTATGGACGTAAGAGAAACACTCCAGTCTCATGGAGTAGTCATGTTGATAGACTAATGATAGGTCCTGAATTGTTAAAAGATATGGAGCTAACCGTGAAACAGGTGCAACAAAATTTGAAGTTAGCTCAAGATAGACAAAAGAGCTACGCTGAATTAAAAAGAACTCAAAAAGAGTTCCAAGTTGGAGACCATGTTTATATAAAGGTAAATCCAAAAAAAAATTCCCTAAGGTTGGGGAAGTGTGCTAAACTAGCACCCATGTATTGAGGTCCTTTTGAAATACTAGATCGGAGTGGACCAGTAGCTTATCGGTTGGAATTACCATCTACGGTAAAAGTACATAATTGTGGATTGGAATGATATTCAGGTGGAACCGAAAGGAGAATTCCAAGTCGAACCAGAATTCATCCTAAATAGGAGGGATCTTATCCTTTGGAACCGCATTATTGGACAAGTAAAAGTGTAGTGGATGCACCTTAGTCCAGAAGAGGCTACTTGGGAATTAGAAAGTAAAATGCGAAAGGCATATCGAATTCTGTTTCAAGATCAAACAATGGAAGATTGAATAACACTGAGGATGGTGTTATCTTTAAGGGGGGGTGTATGTAATAGCCCTAGACCCTTATTTAAAGTTTAAATACTTTGTAATAATGTTTTTAATTATTGTTGAACAATTATTTGGCCAAGTGTGGTCAAAGAAACATGTTTGAGGATATTATGTTATTTTTATTATTTAATAAATAAAACGGGAGAATCCAATCTGAAGTAGTTGTTGAAAGAGTGTTTGCTAGCCCACAAGGAGGAATGACGTGTGTTGGGTTGAATGCCCCTTGTTAGAAAAACAGGATTGCAAGGAAATAACAATAAACAGAAATGAAATATAATCACACATACACATTACAAGAGAGACACAGATATATCATGGTTCACCCAAATGGGCTACGTCCACATTGAAGTTGCCAGTCCTTATTATTATATCATCTAGCAAAGTGAAGGTATACAACCTGCAGCATAGTCGCTGCACTTCCTCTTCACTATATCACAGTATCTATTCTTGATCTCAGATATCTTTACAATGCATAAATCCTAATACATCAACCCTAGCCATGTTACAATGACTTTCTTTTATACAGGAAATACAATGGGAAAATACCACTGGTTACCCAAAACCATGGGCCCGAAAACTAGTGGTGAAAATAACCCCAAAAATTTTCCTTGAGGGCTATGCCCCTGAACCCCAAGGTTGGGGAATCAGTGTACAGTACTCTGGGGTGCACGGCCGAGACAATATCATCTATGAGACTGGAGATCAGATTCCACAACCAACAATCTCCCACTTGCAGACTGATCACAGCAACTCCACCGCTGCTGCACTTGCTGGACTTGGACTTGGAAAATTCTCCTCTTCACCTTCATGCTAGAAGGCCAACTAAAACCGAACAAGAACTCAATTTCTCTCTGGTCACTACCTTTTTGAACATGTCTATAGGATTTTGGCTAGTATGTATCTTTTTTAGCTTCAACAGTTCATCTTTTAGAATAGAGCGTATGAAATGGTACTTGAGATGTATATGTTTAGTCCTGGAATGGAATGTTGAGTTCTTTGCAAGATGAATGGCACTCTGGCTGTCACTATACAACCTTCTATCCTTCTGCTTCTTACCCAATTCCTCCATAAACCTCTACAACCAAATCATCTCTTTCCTAGCCTCTGTAACAACAACATACTCTGCTTTCCTTGTTGAAAGTGCAACAACCTTCTGTAGTTTCAAAATCCAACTTACTGTTGTTCCACCTACAGTAAACACATAACCTGTGGTGCTCCTCCTGTTATCCTTATCACTTACCATATATGCATCAACATATCCCTGTAGAATAGTGCATGAACCTCCAAAACATAATGCTTGAGTGGTAGTACCTTTCAAATACCTGAGAATCAACTGTACTTCCTTCTAATGTTCTTTACCTGGATTGTTCATATATCTGCTCACAACTCCCACTACTTGTGCAATATCTGGTCTTGTGCACACCATGGCATACATCAAGCTGCCAATTGCAGATTGATAGGGAATCTTGGACATGTAATATGTCTCTTCCTATGTCTTGGGAGACATTTCCTTACTTAGATTGAAATGGCTGGCCAAAGGTGTACTTACTGGTTTTGCATTCTGCATTTTGAACCTCTCCAACACCTTTTGTATGTACTCACTCTGAGACAATGTCAATTTGCAATTTTTCCTGTCTCTCGTTATTCTCATGCCAAGGATTTACTTTACAGCACCCAAATCCTTCATCACAAATGAATTAGCTAGCTTCCTTTTGAGTACATTTATATCTTGCATGTTAGACCCTGCAACAAGCATGTCATCCACATACAAAAACAAGATAATATATCTTTCATTGTCTAGCTTCTTGAAATAAATACAGTGGTCATAATGACATCTACTATAACCTTGTTTTGTCATAAACATGTCAAATTTTAAATACCACTGCCTTGGAGCTTGCTTCAAGCCATACAAGCTCTTCTTCAACTTGCATACCAAATTCTCCTTACCTTTGATCTCATACCCTTGTGGTTGCTGCATATATATCTCTTCCTCCAAATCCCCATGGAGAAAGGTTGTTTTTACATCTAACTGTTCAAGATGCAAATATTATACCGCCACTAGACTTAAAATAGTCCTAATTGAATTCATCTTAACAACAGGAGAAAATATTTCATCAAAATCTACACCTTTCTTCTGTGCAAACCCCTTTACAACAAGTCTATCCTTGTACCACTTCTTACCTCCTTCTTCTTCCTTCAACCTGTAAATCCATTTGTTCTACAATGCTCTTTTACTAGCAGGCAAATGAACTAAATCCCAAGTCTGGTTTCCTACCAATGAGTCCATGTCCTCATTCATGCCTTGCTCTCACTTCTTTCTAGTTTCCACCTGCATTGCTTCTTCATAACATTCTAGTTCACTAGCATCAGTCATCAATAAATAATACATTAAAGGAGAGTATCGTTTAGAGAGTTTACTTAACCTGGTAGATCTTCTTGCAATTCAAGGAGTTTCAGGTACTTGCCGTTGTTCTTGATTTCCTCGCACCTTTGGAACTTCATTTTTTTAAATTTCATCAAGTACTGTGTACTCTGTGTTTTCCTTTTCTTGTTTCTTTCCCTGCAACTGATCTTTATACATGACCTTTTCATTGAATATCACATCTCTACTCCTAATAATTTTGTTATTTTCATAATCCCCTAAGCGATAACCAAAATCATCAACCCCATATCCAATAAAGGTACATTTCTTGGATTTAGCTTCAAGCTTTGTTTTATTATCTTTATCAATATGGACAAATGCTTCATAACCAAACGTTCTCAGAAATGAGTAGTTTACCTTTTTACCTGTCCATGCCTCCTCTAGAATACCACCATCCAAAGCACTTGAAGGTCCTCTGTTTATTAAATAAACAACAGTATTTACTGCATCCGCCCAAAACTGTAAGGGCTACCCTGCATGCAATCTCATACACCTTGCACGCTCCATGATCGTTCTGTTCATCCTTTCAGACACACCATTTTCTTGTGGTGTTCTTGGGACTATCTTCTCTCTATGAATCCCATGGTATGAATAGTAACTATCAAACTCCTTGCCGCACTACTCACCTCCATTATCAGATTTGAGACACTTCAACCTTTTTTCTGTCTCATTCTCAACCAAAGCTTTCCACTTCTTAAAAGTAGCAAACACATCAGATTTCTATCTAATGCAATAAACCCAAGTTTTCCTAGTTGCATCATCAATAAATGTAACATAATAATGAGAGCTACCAAGATATTTTACCTGAGCTGGACCCCATACATCTGTATGCATAAGCTCTAACTTTTCATTCTTCTTCTGTTTCCCAACCGTAAGAAATATGACTCTCTTCTATTTTCCATAAACACAGTTTTCACAGAATTCCAAACTTACCTACTTCAAATCTGGTAGCAACTTCCTTGAGTGGAGAATCTGCATCCCCTTCTCACTCATGTGGTCAAGCCTATGATGCCACAATGCTGTATCTGTTCCTATGGAAGCTAAGAGATAGAATGGTGAGTATTATGAGGACATAAATACAACGTACCTAGCCTGTCTCCTTTTGCTATCACCGTTGATCCTTTAGTGATCTTCAATCACTTTTCTCCAAATGTAGATAGACAACCGCCATCTCCAAACTGCCCTGTTGAGATCGGATTTCTTTTCATATCAGAAATATGCCTAACATCCTTTAATAGCCAATCAGTTCCATTCTTAACTTTTATCCATACCTTACCGATTCCAATAATTTTACATGGCTCATCATCACCCAATAAAACATGTCCAAAATTGCCTAAAACATAATCACGAAAGTATTTCCTATGGGGCGTAGCATGACATGAAGCCCCTGAATCTAATACCCAATAATCACTAGTATTATCTAATGCAAGAATCAAAGCATCTTGTAACACATCACCTGCTACATTTGCTTCCTGGGTAGTTTCCTTCTACGCATCTCCTTTCTTCTTTAGAGATCTATAGTCTTTCTTTAGATGTCCTTTCTTTCCACAGTTCCAACACTCTATCTTTCCTTGTCTGGATTTGGATCTACCCATTTTAGACTTGCCACGATTACCTTGGCTCTTTCCTCTATCCTTTTGTCTTCCCCTTCTCTCCATGGTCAACGCATTACCTAATGTCTCACCTATTCTTTTTCTTCACATTTCCTCGCTAAGAATAACACCAATAACATCATGAAATTTCAAGGTGTTTGAACCAGAGACAGAATTACTTACAGCCATGACCAAGCTATTCCAGCTTTATGGCAATGAACACAGGATTAGAAGAGCCCTAACCTCACCGTCAAAGTTCACACTTACAGAACTTAGTTGATTTGTAACCGTATTAAACTCATTTAAGTGATTAGTAACAGATCCACCTTCAGACATCTTCATATTAAATAAACGCTTCATTAGAAATACCTTGTTGGAGGCCAAGGGTTTTTCATATAGCTTACCCAGTGCGCTCATCAAACCCTCCGTTGTCGTTTCTTTTGAGATATTGAAAGCCATCGACGAAGCCAAGCTCAGCCGTATTGTTCCTAGAGACTTTTTGTCAAGAACCTCCCATTCTTCAACCTTCATGGCTACCAGCTGCTTTGTTCTTCCTCCCAACGGTAGGAATAGATCCTTCTAGTATAGATAGTCCTCCATTTGCATCTTCCATAACTGGAAGTTTTAGCCGTTAAACTTCTCGACCTTAAACTTTCCTTCTTCTGCCACTGCTCCCACTCGAACCAGAAACCCTAGCTTCCTACGGGTTTATCTACCAAATAGACCTTTGGCTCTGATACCAATTGTTAGAAAAACAGGATTGCAAATCAATAACAATAAACAAAAATGAAAATATAATCACACATACACATTACAAGAGAGACACAGATATATCGTGGTTCACCCAAATGGGCTACGTCCACACTGAAGTTGCTAGTCCTTATTATTATATCATCCAACAAAGTGAAGGGATACAACCTGTAGCACAGTCGCTGCACTTCCTCTTCACTGTCTCATAGTCTCTCTTCTTTATCTTAGAGATCTTTACAATGCATAAAACCTAATACATCAACCCTAGTCGTGTTATAATGACTTTCTTTTATAAGGGAAATACAATGGGAAAATACCACGGGTTACCCAAAACCATGGGCCTGAAAACTAGTGGCGAAAACATCACTCTGGGGTGCACGGCTAAGATAATATCATCTATGAGACTGGAGATCAGGCTCCACAACCAACACCCCTAGTGGTTAAAACCACTAATTAATATCTCAACAGATGCAAGAGGCATCATCCCTATTTTCAGGTCAGAAATCTAGGTGGAGGTTCTAGAGCAAGAGGCTCATTATAGACCTAAGTCCTACGCAATGCTTTATTAAGCTATTCCCATCAGACAAACGAGGGGTTTGGATGGAAGAGGGAAATTATTTTGTTGAGTTGAGAACTATGTGATAGTTCTGAGAACTGAGTGATAGTTCTGGTTGCCTCAGTTGCCTTTGTCCTTATGGTCTAGCAAACAGGCTCAGGGGTTTCAGTATCAGCAAGTTGGTTGTCCTAGAAGATTGGTTGGGAGGAACGACGAACTTCATATTGGATTCAGTCTATTCTTTTGGTCAGGTTCCATTACTGTTTATTAGTATTCTATATTTTATTCTCTATTTGTTCAAGTAATTACTGTGTAGAAGTTATGGTAAATAATGATCTGTGTTTTATATTGTTTTAATATTCTGCTAATGATTTTATGGCTGAGATTTACATGTGTTCATGTTTACTATATTTTTACTATCTACACTCTGCACATTCTATTTCAGATAGGAGTATTGCTTATAAAATCTGAAAGAATCACATTATGTTCTATTTTCAATGTTCTTTACATCTATGATTTTTACTATCTTGCTAGAGAATAATATTTATTTCTGTTATAAATCTCTATCAGATTATAGTGGAATAGTAAATAGGGTTTGTATAATTACGAGTATTGTTATATTTCTTATATAGATTTAGTATGATTATTAAGTTATAATATCCAGTTTAGTAAACACATAGAAACAGAGTCATTATACATTACTAAGAAAACCATTATTGCTAACAATATTGTTTTAATAATCAAGCAAAACAAACATACAGAGCCAACGGTTCGATAGGAGTTCAAGAACAAACAACATAGTTAAATAATATTAAAAATATATTCTAATAATATATCAACAAAGCCACGATTTTACCCTGCAGGTATTCATCATTGACAATAGAGTTGTATAACTCTTAACAACCAATGGCATACCATTTCGAAGGTTAAGAACCAAGCCGTGAGGCTTGTTCGTATAGTAACTAGGGTTTACATTATAAATATATCATGGGTATTACCGAGCTGCAAATTTTGCATGCGTTGCATGCTAGGTAGAGATTATAGCATGAAAACGTTTACGTTATTTGCAGGTAATCTTTTCTAGGTTAAATAACCAACACTCAAATGGCAAACATATTCATATGACTCTTTAAGCTCACTTGCAATATGATTGCAAGGGTTAAAGACAAAGCTGTAAGGCTTGTCCATTTAAATAAGTTAGGTTAAAAAAATGTAACCAAGCCATAAGGCCACATAAATACCCAGGTCGAAATCAACCATAATTTCGGAAAGAAGTTTAATAACAGAAGTTTCATAAATAAACATAGAACTCAAATGCTTGCATACTGAGTTGCATGACTCTTTAAAGGCATCGTTCTTTAATACATTGCTTTAAAGAAACTTCATATAAATGAACTCGAATTTCAAACACATTTGTAGATCCGAATGGGATTCACATAAGCAACATAGGGTTTGAATGCTGAAAGGCACTAAGTTTTCATAGACACATTGCATTCAAACAATAGAGAATTACAATTGATAAACACTGAATTCGAATATATATATTACAGAGCTACATGGCTCTTGAGGCTTCCATACAACATTTTTACAGAGCTTAAATATTCATAAACTAAAATCCTACAATATTTCATCAACACATTTAGAACAAGCTGACATGCATCCTTTACTTAACAAGTTAATAAATAAATAACAGAGCCGACTAGTTCGATGACTAAACAAGCAAATCATTAATGAAGCCACTATGGTTGTTTCATCCCACGAGAATGCTTGAGACATTAAACAAGTAACATACTCAGGGGAAGTCTAGTTGCATGTACCGGCTTAAATGCCCAAAAGTAAGCCATGACACCGAGACCACCTGTAACACAACGATTAACAGGTTGTTAGGGTTCAACAGTTGCTTGAGTAATAAATAAACATTAAAATGTATAAGTGGAAGGGATTCTTACTAGGTGATGGTGGTCGACATTGTTCCCTAAGTTTACGGTACCACACGCCTCCCTACAAACATACCACACTATGAAGCAAGGCTATATTCAAATAAATATCTAACTGTAAAATTAAACGAATACGAAAAAAATGGCATCGTGACTTGTATAACAAATGCAGTAAGGGTTAAACGATTATGTACTTACCCTAAAAGTCGACAGAGATGCCGAGAGTTCCATTTCTCAGCATGGGTTTCTTTCAATCCCTTTCGGAATTAAGTTTTATCCCACGAACACTTCTGAGAGCGCCAATATATCCAATGACAAGCCACAAAGTCCATATGAGAGTATGAGAGACCTTATGGTCTGAAGGGAAACCACTGTAAGATTTTTTTTAGAACATGACTGTAATTATTTAACCATGGCGTCTCCATAATGGGAAAGCTCTACACAGAGCCACACTCTTCATCGCAGCCGCATAACAATGCTCTGAAGAACACCAAATGTACAATTCCTTACCTCGTAGTCAACTAAACCCTAGAGGGAAAGTGGTTACGATCCCAAGGATGAAAACCTTTGCCACAAAGTTGGAAGTCAAACCAGTACAAGATACGAGATCAAGCCATCACATGGATTCACCATCATTTATATGAGTTGGAAGCCTCCTGTGGTCCTGCATTAACCAAAGCAGGCCACACATAAATGCAACCTTACATCAAATTAATTATAAAGAGCTTTAAATTTAATGCCATATCTTATATGAATTTCAGTTAGGTTTTGTAGCTATGAACT
Source organism: Larix kaempferi (assembly GCA_027924585.1). Taxonomy (NCBI): domain Eukaryota; kingdom Viridiplantae; phylum Streptophyta; class Pinopsida; order Pinales; family Pinaceae; genus Larix; species Larix kaempferi. The sequence goes on along the minus strand of BSBM01000217.1, from coordinate 11,564,106 downwards.
AGGGATTTGAAACACATAATCTGGGTAATGAAGATCGTAACCATAGTTTCTACCTTGGCAAATCAAATGTATATCATTCGGATTTATATCTGGTTGGTAAAACATTTAATCAACATTATGTTCAATACATACGATTCCATAACTTGTATGTAGTCATATCATACCATGGTTATGACATACAACACATAAGCTTAGATCTCATAGCTTGGTTAGCACGGCTCGTGAGAGCATGCTTTACCTAGCTCACATAGTTACAAACCCTTAAACCTTATGGGTAAGCTTGAAAGAGCACAGATATGTGATATGTATAGTTATGCATGGTTAGGTAGAATTTCATATATTGATACGTAGATATAGTCATTATGCATTATTTGCTTATAATGCACTGTGTTAATATATATAGTGTGTGTGCATAATAACGTTTCCATATCATATGTTAAACCAATACATTGTAGATTGGCATTATCGTGGAACTTTAGCATAATCTTGTAAGCTTATATCATAATCATAGTTTGATAATAAGAGCATAGTCTAATTAGGAACAAGCATTAGTTTATAAGTATAATAATTATAGCCCTTATGCTTAAGTTTAATCCATAATATCGTGACATTAACTATTAATAACAACATTAACACAAATCTCAAATGAGCATAGGTTGTTTATATAGTTATGCACAGGATAGTATAAATATCGGAGCTTAGATATATAGTTATATATATACTATGATAAATAGTATGTAAAGAACGATCTAATCACACTTATAAACAGAGTATGGTTATGGTTGTTTTTACGAAGCTCGATGAGCATAATTGATGCAATGCCATTAATATGATCACATATAAATATGATGATGATAGTTACATGAGAATCAAATAGAAGTCCGAATAAATGACAACGATAGCAAAGTCAAGTGTTATCCTTAATCATTATGTATTCGCCAAGCTAAGGCAGGCTCATTTCCGCAAGTAGAACTATAATAATTATTTAAAGCATGTTTAGAATAGAAATACAAACTACCTTATCAATTGACAATACAGAGTCACAACTTCATCCTCTTGGTACTTCATACCTACGACACACGAAATTATGTCATCACATGCTTATATAATTTTTTTTTAAAAATTGAGTAAATTTGGGGTTGTGGCATGCCTCAAACAAGATTATGTCATCATTATCCTCATTGTCATCATCATCATCATCTTCATCATCATCATCACCATCATCATCATCATCATCATCACCATTGTCATAGTCATCACCATCACCATCATCATCATCGTCGTCATCATCATCATCATCATCATCATCATCATCATCTTCATCATCATCATCATCATCATCATCATCATCGCCATCATCATCTTCATCACCATCATCATCATCTTCATCATCATCATCATCATCATCATCATCATCATCGTCATATCCCTCTTCCTCATCAACATATTTAACATCATCATCTTAATCATCATCATCATCATCATCATCATCATCACTATCATCATCATCATCATCATCATCACCATCATCATCTTCATCATCATTGTTGTAGTCGTCATCACCATCATCTTCATCATCATCATAATCTTCATAATCATCATCATCAACGTCATCATCATCATCATCATCATCATCATCATCATCTTCATCATCATCATCACCACCATCATCATCAACAACATATTCATCATCATCATCATCATCATCATCATCATCATCATCATCATCATCATCATCATCAACAATGTCTTCATCATCATCACCATCACCATCATCATCATCATCACCATCACCATCATCTCACACCAGTAATGATTCAACAAAATTCGAGAAGCTCCTTATATCCAAAGTTAGAGAAGCTCCTTATGATGATGAAGACGATGAAGATAATGATGATGAAGATGATGATGAGGAAGAAGGTGATGATGATGAAGATGAAGATGATCGTGATGAAGATGATGAAGATGTTGATGTATTTGTAACTTTGGAAGATATTCTTCTATGTATTACATTTGTACTTTATTGTGTCCCCAACAGAGATGTATTATTCCTCCGATTGGAAGTGTCGTCATGTGTACTTGCATGTGTCGCAAGTTATATTGTAAGTGTTGTAACTTCTACTTGATGGGTTATTAGACCACCTTGATGGGGTCGGCCCTGTATGAGTCATGTGGGTCAAAGGGCTATTAGACCACCCTAGTAGGGGTCGGCCTAGTCAGCATTATGTTAAGTGGTTAAGTTGAGGCTGACCTAGTTGAGTAAAGGTCAAGTCAAGTTAGTGTATAAATAGAGAGTGTGTATCTCTCATTTTACACATTCTATTGTTCACTCACTTCGTATTAGTGAGAGAGAGGAGGAGTGCACACAAGTGGAGGAGGATCATCATGCTGAATATATCTATCTATTGGGTTTGTTCATGGTGATCCTTGTATTGATGCTTATTCTATCTCTAAGGAAGTTGCGAGGTTTTTCACCTTCTTGGTTTTCCCCAGTGAAATGTTTTGTGTCTCTTGTCTCTTGTCTCTTGTCTCTTATTCTTGATATGTTGTACATGTTGTTTGTTCAGTTAAGATCCTAGATCAGAATGTATTAAATTCTGAAAAATTAACATGGTATCAGAGCTAGCCTGAAGGAAGGCATGATATGACATTTATGAGACTTGTTTCACTTGCGACAAATCAAGAAGCTAGGGCTTGATATAGCAAAAACTAGTCATCATAGAAATTTCGCTATAAATACATTTTGGAGGAGGTTCAGGATCTGAAACTTCTACAGGTCGTACATAAAATCCCCATTTACTTTGTGTCCGAAGAACAATGTCTAATTCGCTGTACTTTGTGATTTATGATCAGTACAATCTAGGGTTTCTGCCTCTTCTAGATCTTAGTCATAGACAGGTGACCTAGGAAAAAAGGTCACAACTTGGGCTAGGAAGATCCAAATGAAATTTAGTAAAAATTTATAGGTAGGGAACGTACTGTACTTTCTTAGGTAAGGTTTTCAGAGGCTGAAACTGAACCAGTGACATGTGGCACGCTGTACAAGTTCGCTCTCTTGTTTTATCCCATAAACAGGTCACGTTGCGAAACTTGGCATAGCTCCCTCTCAGAGAATCCAATTGAGGTCATACCTATGGGGTTGGAAAGATGACAGGTCAGGCTACCATAGGCCAAATTTTCTAACCCTATGGATTTGTAATTTCAGATATGCACTAGAAACAATCAGGTACATATTTATGTCCAAACTAAATTGGATTCTGAGCACCTTCATTTTTGGATCGTCACTGTTGTGGGAAATTAGGGTTTCGGAGAAAGTTGAAATTATTGAAATTGGAGACCATGGCTGGATGCTCCTCATCAAAATTGAAATTTAGAGACCATGATCAAATTTTTTGGTTGGGTAGAAGGCCAGGCTTTATCAAACCCTAGTTCAGGATCCTATCGAGAAGATCCAGAAGTTTCAAAGGCAACTTTGAGGGGTCAAATTTTGTAGTTTTCAAAATTGAAGTATACCAGCTTGATCAGCTCAGCAAGGCACATCTTTCCATCCATTCAGAAGTTTGAAATTCCAAATTTGAATTTTTAGGGTTTCTCTGACAAACCCTAATCCAGCTCCAGATCCACTTTCAACAAATCAAGTGGATTGGGTTGATCCTAGAAGAGAATGAATTGGACACCTGCATAAGTGAAGAAGTTCCAGTTACAAAGGGAGATGAGGCTAAGGGCCTTACATAAGAATGCTACAAGAAATCTCGACAGGTATGACTTGAGGAGATGCAGGTATGTGTTGAAATCTGTTCATGATTAAGTTTATGATATGTTTGTCTTCATATTATTGAGGTTAGTACAATCTTGATTAATCTTAGAATGGTCTTATCACCCTACTAAAAATATGAATGCATATGAATGATAGAAGACATTCATTGATTAGGGTTATATCATTGTACTAATGCACTATGGTATTGTATGAGGATGATGTTGTTTGCTAACATGAAAGGTACAAATCAAGTTCTAGATCAAGAACATATGACCATGGTGACATGAAGACAAAGACTCATGAATCACATAGAAGCTCTACTTACGAGGTATGTATAAGTTGGTTCTACAATGGTTAACTTATGAGTTATGCAAGTTACTAAGCACAAGTCATTGAAGAGAACAAGAAGACATTGCTTGGGTATGTTAGACATAACTAGTAAACATGATAACCAAGCATGTTTTTCCTATATCAAGTTAGAATCCTACCTTATGTTAGGATCTTATACTTTTGTATGACTGATAATGATTATTCTTGAAGTTAGAAGTTTAGGTAATCAAGGGTTTATGCATATTATGTCTCTTACTTTGATTGATGATATGACTAACCAAAAGAGTCCTATGGTCAAATAAGAATATGCAATTTGTAAAAGAAGTTTTTCCTGAAACCTTGAATACTAATGCTTATTACCTGTGTGTGAAATAATCATGACCATACATGTTAAGTTTATTTAGGATCATAATGTTTTGATAGTATTGAGATTATACAAATGGATGTATGAGATCTTGAGGATGACACTAGTGCACACTTAAGCATGCATAGTGGTCCAGGATGAATATAATTTCAAGGACAAGTAATCCAGGAAGCAAAGATCAAGAGGAGGCACACTCTAGTAGTTCCTGCAAGGAAGCAAAGATTGAGAGAGATTCCACCCTACAACTAAACAAATATAAGTATTTGAATTGTTATATATATGATTACTTAAATGATGTTGTCCAGCCATGTACATACTTATGATTTAGGATGTATATTATGCATTTTAGAAAAGTTAAATTAATGAACAAGATACTACTAATATGCAAGTAATGGGTAAGTGGCCTATGGTATTGTAGAACATTCTATTGCTACTTATCTAAAATGAAACCTCTTTGCTGACATGTTGGGAGTTGTGCACACTCTTAACAATGTTCTAGTAGAGATGGAAGGCACCTAGAAAGTTACGGGATATGGATAAATGTTGTATTGAAGCATTGGCTAAGATAATTGCATGACTGTATGACATACATTCTTATGTGTAAGAATTTGTTTTGAAAAACCATGAGAAGTTTCTAATCTTGCTATTGAATTTGACTTGTAGGAAAGATTATGTAGAATCACCTACAAAAGAAGGACAACAACATTTGTTCCAATAATGAAGTTCACTATCTATTAAATATATTGAAGAATCTGAAGTTCCCAGGATCCGGGATGCAGTAATGGAAGAATACCATGATCAAGGAGTACCAGTCAATCATGAAGAATGATGTTTGGGATGTGGTCCCGAGACTAGAAGGGAAGTCTGTTATGACTTCCAAGTGGATCTACAAGATCAAGCTTGCTGCCGAGTTCGAGATGAAGGAATTGGGATGATGCACTACTTTCTAAGCATGGAGGTGTGGCACAGTGCAGATGGAATATTCCCTAGACAAGGGAAGTATGCAATAGAGATCCTGAAGCAGTTCGAGATGATGGACTGCAAGGAAATGGCCACACCTATGGAATCAAACCTGAAGCTTCTGTGTGATGCTTCATCTGAGTTGGTTGATGTCATTGTGTATCGTCAGATGATTGGGTCCTTGACATATCTGACAAATACGAGACCATATATTTTCTTTGCGGTGAACACATTGAGCCAGTTCCTGACGGATCCGAGAAGTGTTCACCTGGTTCCTGTAAAGCATATTCTGAGATACCTGAAGGGTACGGTTGATTATGGGCTCAAGTATGATGCAAATCAAAAGTTTAACTTGCAGGGTTATGTTGATTCAGATTGGGCAGGAAGTGCTGCAGATAGGAAGAGCACTTTTGGGTGTTTCTTCAGTATGGGATTAGGTGCGATCTCTTGGTTTAGCAGGAAGCAGTCCTGCGTAGCACTGAGTACAGCCGAAGAAGAATATATTGCAGCTTGTTTGGCTAGTTGTGAGGCAGTATGGCTAAGGAAGCTACTATCTGAGTTATTTGATCTCCCATTGGATGCTACTGGTATCTTTTGTGACAACCAGAGTTGTGTGAAGCTATTTGAGAACCCAGCGTTCCATGACAGGTCAAAGCACATTGAGATCAGATACCACTATATCAGGGATATGGTGCAGAGAGGAGCAGTGAAGTGCCTGTATGTTGCAATGGATGAGCAGGTTGCAGACGTGTTGACGAAACCACTAGCCAGAGTGAAGTATGAGTACTGTAGAGAGAGGCTTGGTGTTCTTCAGATTGAAGATACTTCGAGGAAGAAGTAATGAGACACATTTGCAGGAGCCATTCCAAGCATGGTGATAGAAGGCTCCTTCCATGGCTTTGGATGTAAGCGTTGTATGATGAGCATTAAGACGATGCTCCAGTTACTGCTTTGTATGATCAGTTGGATCATGTATGTTGGTATGCATCAGTTGGATGCTTTGTATGATCAGTTGGATCATGTATATGTATATGCATCAGGACGATGTAGTGATAATGATCAGGATGATCATGTGTAATGAGTATCAGGATGATGCTCTAGATGACATGCTCAATATGATCATGAGTATCAAGATGATACTCTGTGGCCATGGATAGGTTGTGTAGTTGCATGTAAAAGATCCTGGGAGATCCGA